>LPNX010962842.1:0-42165 GCA_001517045.1 Pseudotsuga menziesii | reverse complement strand
CTATATCGTATTTAAATGGACATTTTTTAATTCATTTTTGTTTTAATTTCTTTCAAATTGTAATTATATTTGTTTTATCATATATTTTTATAGCAAAATAATCCTATTGCTATATATTTTCAATCTCTTTTTAGGAGGCAAGTACTAAGCAACTTTGTTGCTTATTCCACTTGTAGTTGTTTCTATAAATTCAAAATGATTCCCATCATTGCAAATTTTGGTTACATGCAATAACCGTGATGGTCTATAATTCAAGAAAGTTACTCAAAGTACTCAAGATTACTATCCCTACTTCAAGAAGCAGGCCCAATTGCATTCAAAACAAGTTAATGATGGCATGGCATAGTTCCAAAACACCCTTGGAACATCTCAGGGACTAACAAAATCCAAACTAAACACTAAGATATCCCTGATATTTCAAAGAAACGTAAAAATAAACCCTTCAAACAAACATCGAACAAATGCAAAATGTTTTTTTGTTTTTTCATTCAAATAGTCCTAAATGACATGCAAGATTTGAAAAATAACACTTCTTTGTTTCAATTTAAGAAAGAGACTTAATGACAGCCTATAAAGAACTTGAAAACAAATAGGTCCAAGAAAACAAGCAAGACTCAAAGGATTGAATGAAAAAAAAGACTTCAATACTTGCAACATGCAAATAAGAACCCAAGTGGCTCAACACTTGCAAAAACTAAGACAAATATTGAGAAAATGTTATTTTGAAACCTTAATAATTTAGTTAAAATGTGTACCAAATACTACTAAAATATATGTAAAAGGCCTATAAGTTCCTGAACTTAAAAGGGATCAAATTTTGCCTGGAAGCAAAGGAAACAAATACTTCAAAAGAAAAACCTAAAACAAACAATTTCAATTTTCTAGCTCAATCCAAATGAACTCAAAATAAAACAAGGGGTTTGAGAACTACAACATCACAATATCATAGGTCTAAGCATGTACATATGACAAGCATCAGACCAAATATGTGATGGATTCTTCTAAAGGATCAAAGTTAACCCAATGGGAACACTACATAAGCAATTATTTATGGAAAATAAAAACTCAAAAATGGATCAAAATGGATGACAATCACTCCACTCAAAGCACACAAAGCTTCTAGGTATCAATAAAAACTCAGGAAAACACTCATGAGACAAAACCCATACAAAAATTGAGCAAAGGGAGGTCAAGGCTCACTCAAAACAGATTTCATCGCTCCCCTTCCTTCACAGACAAAGAGACAAAGTCAACATCATCACCCTCTAGTCAATAAACAAAGATATATGATCTCTATATAATAACTATCTAGCCCTTTACAAGGGAGGGATGAGTTCTAAGTTTGTGGGAAAAAAGATTGATAAGCTTAGGTTTGAGGTAGGGTTGGGTCTTAGGCTCAACACTCTTATTAATGAGGATAAGAGGAGTGTAAAATTAACAACAAAGTAATAAAATTCAGAGCAATCAAGTATCAATAAAAATGGAAAAGGGATGAAAAACACTACAAAGGACCCACAGTAGAGTCACCAATTTCTGTGTTAGAAATTTCACCTTGCGTGCAGGTTGAATTTATCTTGAACCAAAAAGTTGTGAGGTCTAAGATAGAAAAAAAACAAATGGTGACTAATTTTCTCCAAGACCTAGTTCATACAAAAGCTAGCATGCTATTGAAAAACAAGGAAGATAGATGCCTTACCTCACTTTCAAAAGTTGTCCTCACTACTCCTTAGTTGATCCAAATCCTAGCCTTGATCCAGCTCCTAGTTTTGGGATCCAAGCTTTTGAACCTGCGCATAAATAGAGAGAATAACCTTTCCATAGCAATCGGTGTACTAAACAAATATATAAGTATGAATTGACAAGAATATCCACTCATATATCATGAAAAAAATGAAATTTGTAGAAACATACCAAGTTGATTATTGATTGGAAAACATTAAAATACTTGCATCTAACATCATGATCTGGTTACAGCTTCTCAAGGCCTTCATCTCAAACCCCTTGGGAATCATATAATCATAATTTTCATACTTCTAATCTTCCTACCACCTGTTTTTCCCAAGGAATGGCTCAATATATATGATTTAAAGGATCAAACACCATGGAGAGGACTTTGTATTGAAGGAGGATATCATGGATCTTGAGAGGATTATCATGCTTAGAATTGCAAGGGAGGAAATATTCGAATAATATACACAACTATCAAAGATCCCACTCAAATTGTAACACCCTGGTTTTGACCCCATTACTTTAATGTATATGATGTAACTATTATATGAAATCATGACAAGGAGCTCAAGGGAAAGGCCCTGGCATTGATTAATGTTTAGAATATAGGCGATCATGGTTGATGCCTATGGTTTCTATGCTAAGTCAAGAACATTTGTAAACATCATGTAAATATGCAAATTAATGAAAAACCCACAACCGGCTATGTCAATGCAACGAATAATGAGATGGGAGCATGATTTTCCTAAGGATAAGGGGGTGGGAATGTTAACCTTGAACCTATTTGGGAAAAAGATATGTGTCATGGGGAGAACCCATCAAAATTGTCAACTACCCTCTTTCTTGTCTTTTCTTCCCAACCATTTATTTCTTCCAGAATGTGGTTGAGGTAGTTATTGCATGGAAGAAGGAAAGAGTATGGGAAATTCGAATTGCGCAGAGCACCCAGTTTCAAATGTCGTGTTTTGCTTGCATGGACAAGAAAACACCAAAACCATATGCCGGTTTGACTCACGTGTTCACATTTTGGTTTACTCTCACATTTTGGGTAGTGGCGAGAGGCTGGGGGGAAAAAATCCACCATCTTCATTCTCCACTCGCGTGAAAGATCTGCGGTAACGAATCTCTTCCTATGTGTATCCTTCACGTTCTACGAGTGTTTTTCTCTTGGAAAGATGGTGATTGTTGTGTTGCAGCGTTATCTTAAACTACAGAGTGTATCATACCCTGTTACTTGTTTCCCAGAGTAAGCCTGTGTTGTGGAGTCTCCCTGGGGTTGTTGCGTTGTGCACCCTGGTTCAGGTATGAACTATGTGCAAGACTTAGGAGTGGGATAGATGTTTAATGTGCTTGATAAAACTAGTGTGGAACCTCACAATAATATAAGAGTGGCTGGTGAACTTGCTATGCACATCCTGAATAGAACTAGAAGGGAAGGGGTAGCCTGAGGGACTATGGAGCAGAGAAGTGAACACTTCCTTGTGTTGGGTGTGTAGGCAGCGGGGAAGCCAGGCCAAATAGGTCTTATGAAGGTGTTCTTAGCTCTACAGAGGAGCTCATTATCTTATCAATTATTCCTTCCCATTTCCTTAGAATCCTGATAAACCTAACTAGAGAGATGGCTTGGCTGGTAGCCTGATAAAACCATCTGTTAGCTTGGTTGTGTCTTGTTGTGTTTGACCTTGGGAGTAGCCTTTGGTTGAACAGTCTGATAAACCCAACTGTGAATACTAGCTTGGCTAGGTAGCCTGATAAACCCAACTATGTGATGGCTTGACTGTGCACAGTCTGATAAACCCATCTATTGGCTTGACTGGTCTTTAAGGTGAATGTTGGCTTGACTGTGAACAGTCTATGAAACCCAACTATGATATGGCTTGGCTGAGTGGCCTGTGAAACCCATCTATTGGTTTGTTTTCCCTTACATCCTAGTAAACCCAACTGTGTTGGCTTGGCTGATTTTTATTGCACCCTTGGCTATGTATGAATCTGCTAGTGTTCCCTTATTCCTTGAGTAAATCATGCCCAGCTCGGGGGTGGCGGTGTCGCCAAGAGATTGATGAGCACACTGGCCTATGGTTGGGTGGAACGTTGTAGCGACATAGTTGGTTTTGGGACAAGTTCATCTCAAGATAAGTGTTCTTGTCTATGTTAATATCTGAAATTATATTTTGACATTGTAATTGCTTGATGGAATGTGATGAACATGTTGGCTACATGAAATTGATGAATTGTTCCTTTGAATAACTACAATTACAGGCATCTATGTATGTTTCCTTCAATGCATTGTTAAACTAAGCTACAGGGTTGGAATGCCGAATTGATGTGGGTCGATATGTCCAAGTCTGTTCAAATACTTCGACCAGTAGGTCAAATTTTCGAGCAGAAACCTTCTTCCGTAAATTCCTTCCGCAGGCGGGATGTAGGATGCAGAAGGCAATCTTTGGAAGATTTGGACCTCCACAAATTCCCTTTCTGCAACTTGCGCGATGCGGGATGTCTTTTTGAGAATTACAGATTTCTGTATTTTTCGTTCCACAACGGTCGTTTTCGATGTGAGATGAGGGATGCAGGATCGCAGTGTCGCAATTTCCATAATTCCCAATACCACAATTCAAGTTTCTGCACTGTCGATCTTGCAGGATGATTCTCCACCATTGATCTGTTTCATATGCAGGATGTGAGTTGTGGGAAGTGAGTTGCAATTTTCGTAACTTTTCGACCCCACAACTTAGGTTTTTCGCACCATTGATTTTTACGAGTGAATTCTAAGCCATCGATTTGGTTCCAGCAATGGGACCATTCATGACCATTGTATTTTGTCATGCTTTCTCTCCGTCGTCTAATCTCCTCTGGGGTTTTTCCTTGTGGATCGTCGGATTGATTCATGGAAGATGGAAGGGAGCATGACAGTATGGGAAATGTCGAGAAGTGGTTCATGGCCATGCCCCGTGTTTCAATGAACAGTAAAGGTTCTTGATGAAATTTTTAATTCTGCATGATAACGGAGTATGGGTATGTGACATTGTGGTTTCAAAGTTGCAGGTTGCAGCATTGGGCCTGGATGGGCCGGAAATCGGTCAAGAGTACCCTCTTGTACCAACTTGTAGTACACTACATTATGGTATCAGAGCTGCGAGTTGCAGCATTGGGCCAAGATGGGATGGGAATCAGTTAACCAAAGCTGTCGATTACAGCATTGGACCTAGATAGGCCAGGTGACAGTAAGTAAATGGTTTTGATTTTGAATTACTGTGCATCTAACAAATGGTGTTGATAACACATTTTTTAGAGTCATAGTACATTTTGGAGAAGTGGGTTGTTGGCTCAACCATGAGAACCTACAACATATGTGATGCATGGGATTCCTACAAGCATGCGCAAGACGCTATAAGGGAAAACGTCTGAGCTGGAAATGATGATATAGAATCTAATAGAAAGGTATTTCAAGAGACGCCACCAGACATTGCATCCACCATGAGAATCCTAATTAAAGCTCAGCAATAGAAGCATCAGTTGAATGCTTCCATGTTGCAAAGCTTGACAGACATCTAACGGTCTTCTAGTAGATCTCCTAACTTGAAAGGATCCACTAAGGATTCTAGCTCTTTGTCTCACAGGGAAAAGAGAATTAGGGGTTATAGGAACAGCTCACGGGATGAGTTTAAGAATGCAAGGCCTCCTACTTTCAATGGTGAGACAAAGAATGGTCAAGAAGTTGAGGCTTGGCTTCTTGGGATTAGGAAGTATTTCCAAGTCCAGGACTATTCAGGAAATATGAAGGCTAGAGTAGCCGTCTTCAATTTGACTGGAACAGAATCCATATGGTGGGAGCACTATAGGAAAGTAAAGAATCTTAATTAAAGGAAAATTGTGTGGAAACAATTCCAGAAGTATTTCAAGTAGAAATACCTCTCTGACAGGTACTATGATGACAAGATCAAAGAGTTTCATGAGCTGAGATTGGGACAACAAACCATGGAAGAATACACAAACAAGTTCCTAGAACTATTGAGATATGTCATGTACATCAAGGATGAGAAAGTGAAAATCCAGCATTTCCTGAGTGGATTGCCTCAGTCTTACAAAAATAGAATTGAGTTTTATGAGCCTAGAACTCTATAAGAAGCATTAAGAAAAGCTAAGTATTACTATGAGCAAAGCAAAGAAAAACCTGACTATCAGAAGACTTGGAAGGACAAAAAGAATGAGAAGTCTGACCAAAGGAAGAAAGGTTTTAAACCTTCTAACTTCAAGAATCAGTAGAAGCAGCCATCCCAAGCTTAAAAGAGGCCAACTAGAGTGGTGGGAGAAAAGCCAAGAGATCCACAAAAAATCAGAGAATTACTCCAACGTTGGAGATGTGGAGGACCCCACATGCGCAGGAATTGTCCACTCGAGAATGAGAGTGCAAGGCCAGCTTACAACCTTCAAGAGGCAGAAACAGTGGGTGAAGTAGCGAGGATCATCGCTAGGATTTATGCAGCACTGGAGGACCGCCAGGCAAATCACCAGTCGACTGTGGTTGAAGTTGTAGGTAAGATTACTGAGTAATCTGTTTCTATTTTGATTGACCCTGGTTCTACTTACAGTTACATTACTCCTAGAGTAGTGGATTTTTTTGCTTTCAATAAAGGGAAGCATAGCAAATAGTGGTTAGTTCAACTAGCCACTGGAACTAAGAGGAAGGTTAGTGAAGTGGTAGAGAAGTGTCCATTGGTGATGAATGGATGAGTTACTTGTGTAGATATGAATGTTATACCACTTGGTTCCTATGATGTTCTCATTGGAATGGATTTGTTAGAATCTCACAAGCTAAATATTGACTATTACCATAATAGTTTTGAATGCATGGATGAAGAAGGGAACCCGAGAATGGTAAGAGGCATTCCAAAGGCGATTTCTGTGAGGCAGATTTAAGCAATACAGTTGAAGAAATTTTGTAGGAAGGATTTCCAGTTGTATGTAGGTCATATTGTGGAGGTAGTGGAGAATGAAACCCCTAGGTTGGAGGACTTCCAGGAGTAGCACCAGTGTCCAAGACACCCTATCGGATGAGCATACCAGAAATGCTAGAGCTGAATATGCACCTACAAGAGTTGTTGGAAAAGAAGTATATCAGACCCAGTGTGTCTCCTTAGGGAGCACCAGTTCTGTTTGTAAAGAAGAAAGATGGTACACTCAGATTGTGTATTGATTACAGATAGCTGAACCAAGTCACAGTAAAGAACAAGTATCCTTTTCCTAGGATTGATGACCTCTTTGATCAAATGAGAGGAGCAAAGGTATTTTCCAATATTGACTTGGGGTCAGGTTACCATCAGGTGAGAATCAACGATGAATACATACATAAGACAACCTTTAGAACAAGGTATTGGCATTATGAGTTTTTAGTGGTACCATTTGGTCTCACAAATGCACCAGCTACATTTATGTACCTTATGAATAGTGTCTTCAGCAGGTATTTGGACAAGTTTGTTCTTATTTTCCTTATTGACATTCTTGTTTATTCTAAGAATGAGGAAGAACGTGAAGAGAATTTGAGATTGACATTAGAATTGCTTAGGTAGCATCAATTGTATGCAAATTTGAGCAAGTGTGACTTCTATAGAGATAGAATTCAATGCTTCGGTCACATTATCTGAGAAGAGGGTATATCTGTGGACCCTGAAAATATTGAATCCATTATGAATTGGCCTACTCCAAGAAATGTGACAGATGTGAGATCTTTTATGGGACTTGCAAGATACTACAAGAGATTCATTGAAGGATTCTCCAAGGTTGCACATGCCATTACTTCTTTGCAAAAGAAGAGCATAAAGTTTGAATGGATAGTGAGGTGTGAAGAAAGCTTCCAACGGTTGAAGAATCTTCTCACAAGTGCACCAGTTTTGAAAGTTGCAGACCCAGAGAAATATTTTTTGGTGTGCACTTATGCATGTGGTTAAGGGCTTGGAGGAGTCCTTACGCAAGACAACCACGTGATATGTTATGAGTCGAGAAAGTTGAAGGAACATGAGAAGAACTATGCTACTCATGATCTAGAACTTGCAACCATAGTACATGCTCTCAAGATGTGGAGGCATCACTTGATGGGCAGAAGATTTGAGTTAAGGACAGACCATTATGGTCTAAAGTATTTGTTTGATCAGCTTACTCTGAATGCTAGGAAAGCTCTATGGATGGAGTTTTTATGTGAGTTTTATTTTGAGATCAAGCACATAAAGGGGAAAGAGAATAAGGTAGTTGACGCGCTCAATAGGAAGGTGCAGGAAATGCATGTGGTATTTGTTAGTATTTGTCAATCGTAGTTGAGATAGCAGATTGTTAATCATGTTGCTGAAGATGAATTGTATGTGCAGGTCAAGGAAAAATTGCAACAGCAAAGCCTTGAAAAGCGGTATGAGGGATATAAATTGGAAGAATATGGACTTCTTACTTATAAGAACATAATTTCCATTCCAAATGTCACAAATTTGAGGAGAGTTGTTATGGACGAGATCCATCAAGCTCCATATTCTGGTAACCTAGGATATCAAAAGACAATTGCTACCACTAGAAAGAAGTACTTTTGGCCAGGAATGAAAAAGGACATGGCTGAATAGATTTCCAGGTGCATGAAATGTCAGTAGGTGAAGGTTGAGCATAAACACCCACCGGGTTTGTTGAAGCCTTTTCCAGTTCCGGAATGGAAATGGGAAGTTATTTCCATGGATTTTATTACAGGATTTCCATTGACTTGGAGACAACATGATTCCATCATGGTTGTGGTGGACAAGTTGACAAACGCAGCCCATTTTATACTAGTTAAGTCTATGCATAAGACTGATGACGTTGCAAAGATATTCATGAAGGAGATTTTCAAATTGCATGGATTTCCAAAGGCAATAGTCTCTGACAGAGATGTCAAGTTCACTTCCAATTTTTGGAAGGGATTGTTTTCATATTTGGGTACAAAGCTAAACTTTAGCACCGCGTACCATCCTCAGACTGATGAGAAGACAGAGAGAGTTAACCAAGTGTTGGAAGACATGCTTCGCATGTAAATGATGGACAAACCAACCAAGTGGGAAGATTATTTACACTTGGCATATTTTTCTTATAGCAATGGACATCAACGTCCTTGGGGATGAGTCCATATGAAGCTTTGTATGGCAAGAGGTGTAGGACACCAGTGACTTGGGATAATCCAGTGAACAGAGTTGTGATTGGTCCAGAATTTCTCAAGGAGATGGAACAGGAGGTTGTAAATACCAAGCAGAATATCAAAGCATCCCAGGACAGACAGAAAATCTATGCTGATAATCATAGGATTAACAGAGAGTTTAGTGTTGGGGATCATGTTTACCTCAGAGTGAGGGAAAAGAAGAGTTCCTTGAAGCTTGGGAGTTGTGCCAAGCTATCACTTAGATATTGTGGGTCATTCGAAGTGCTTGAAATAATAGGTCCAATTGCATATAGACTTGCATTTCCTGCTAGCACTAGGGCTCATAATGTTTTTCATGTTTCTTTTCTTAAGAAATATATACCTAGCCCTAACCATGTGATAAATTGGGATGTGATTCAGGTGGAACCCGAGGGACAGTTCTGAATCGATCCAATGCGCATCCTCGACAGGAAGGTCACCATGCTCCAGAACTGAGCCATATGACAGGTAAAGGTGTAGTGCGAGCACTACAGTCTTGAAGAGGCTACATGGGAGCTGGAGGATGCCATGCAATTGGCACATCCATTTTTGTTCAAAGCTGGGGAGCACTGAGGGTGGTACCAGTGTAGCATTTTTGTTCAATTTTGTAAAGCACTGAGGACAGTTATATTGAAGGGGGGTGGGAATTTTACACCCCGATTTTGACCCCGTTGCATTAATGTATATGATGTAATTATTATATGGAATCATGACAAGGAGCTCAAGGCCAAGGCCCTGTCATTGATTAATGTTTGGAATATAGGTGATCATGGTTGATGCCTATGATTTCTGTGCTAAGTCAAGCACATTTGTAAACACCATGTAAATATGCAAATTAATGGAAAACCCATAGCCAGCTATGTCAATGCAATGAATAATGAGATGGGGGCATGATTTTCCTAATGATAAGGGGGTGGGAATGTTAACTTTGAACCTGTTTGGGAAAAATCCATGTGTCATGGGGAGAACCCATCAAAACTGTCAACTACCCTCTTTCTTGTCTTTTCTTCCTGACCATTTATTTCAGCTAGAATGTCATTGAGGTAGTTATTGCATGGAATAAGGGAAGATTATGGGAAATTCGAATTGGGAAGAGCACCCAGTTTCGAATGTCATGTTTTAATTGCATGGACAAGAAAAAACTAGAATCATATACTAGTTTGACTCACGCGTTCACGTTTTGGGGAGTGAGGAGACGCTAGGGGGAAAATAATTCACCATCTTCATTCTCCATTTGCGTGAAAGCTTTGGAGTAACGGAGCTCTTCTTGTGTGTATCCTTCTCATTTTGAGAGTGTTTTTCCTTGGAAAGGTGGTGATTGTTGTGTTGCAGTGTTATCTTAAACTACTGAGTGTATGAGACCCTGTTACGTGTGTCCCAGAGTAAGCCTGTGTTGTGGAGTCTCCCTGGGGTTGTTGCGTTGTGCACCCTGGTTCAGGTCTGAACTATGTGCAAGACTTAGGAGTGGGAGAGACGTAGAATGTGCTTGATAAACCTAGTGTGGAACCTCACAATAAGATAAGAGTGGCTAGTGAACCTGCTATACACATCCTGAAGAGAACTGGAAGGGAAGGGGTAGCCCGAGGGACTGTGGAGCAGAGAAGGGGACACTTCCTTGTGTTGGGTGTGTAGGAAGTGGGGAAGCATGTTGGAGACATTTACCACCTTACACACTCATTTTGGTCAATTTGGCCTAGTTAAAACCCTATCCTAAGTTTTATTGACTTAATTGAAATCAGAGGAGCACTAGATGACATCAGCTAGATCACACCCACACCTACCTTCAGTCAAGGAGGCTAACTTAGCCTTCTCCTACATTCGGGAACGCTAACCAGAGCATTCCGGGGGTGATCTGAGTGTCATTAATGCCCCATATTGCTAACTAATGGTTACAATTAGTTAAATAAAGCAGTGAAGGTGACTTCCTTCATTAAATTGATTATTTAATGAACTGTAGTCAACAAGGGCACCTCCAACCACTTATGATGTTCAGTTACACTTCAGTTAACCTCATCAGGGTTCATTGGATTCATTGATGCCCTGCCACTTGTTGGTTGGTTTGTTGTGACATGTGTCTGGCCTACTTTCAGTTAGACTTAGTCATTTATTGCACTCTGACTTCAGTTAGGGCTCATTTGAGTCAATTAGGGTTTTGATCAGTGGTTAACTTGAGTGTTGGTTGTGGCTTACATTCAGTAAAGCTAGACTCGCTCATTCAATTCGAATGACCTCCTTTGGAATTCAAGTTGCTTTGGCATCCATGCTTGCATCATGATCTTGTATTGTATTACTCATTCTTTGTGTGAATATACAGAGCAACTACTCATTTTGTAGCACAATTACACCATTTTCATGCCTTATTGTTATTAATCTTTGATGAGACTTGTGTTTAGTCCCTAGATTACTATGACAGATTAATATGGTATCAGAGCTCATGGTGGGACAAAGCTCAGATCTCTCAAAAACAAGGTTTTTGACAAATCTTGCATGAAAATTTGAGCAAAGCTCAAAAATTCCAGCACTGCACCAGAAGCCAAGGCTTACCACTTAATACCCCAAGTAAGGAAATTGTTGATCAAGATTGCTTGATTAACTATGCTGGTTGTGATGAAAGCCTAAAATGTGCAGGCTATTCGACCTTACGGTGCCTCTTTTGTTGTGATTTGCAGGTTTTAACAAGTTCAACTTTGAATGGACTCATCGGTCCCTCTTCTCACCCCATTCACAAGCTATTCAAAATGGAAGTTGAAGATGATTGCATCTCTGAAGAGACGAGGTCTCTATGAGGTTTATATTGGACTTGGAAAAGAGTATTATGAGAATGAGAATGAATGGGTAAATGACGGTGATAGATCTTTTGGAGCAATATGTCTGGCCCTTTCTCCTAGCTTGCGCTACCTTATTGGTTATGCTGAATACCCAAAGGATCTCTGGACAAAATTGGACAGAACCTTTGGCAAGAACAATGAGGATCATAATATCATTTTGGAGATCACATCCAACACTACAAGATTTCTTTGCTCAAAATTATCGGCCTCTACTCTCTCTGATGAAGTTGTTCGAGATGAAAAAGAAGCAGAATCTTCTACACAGTCAATTCGAATTGAAGAAAGTCTCCTTGCAGTGACTCCTTCTCCTGATGCTCCAGAAGTTTGTGAGATCTCTGATATCTCATATCCTCATATGGATGAAACATAAGAATAAATTTGAATCTCTGATATTGAATAAAAACACTACTGCACTTCCATGCAAACACTCTCTAGTGATTTTCCTTTGAATTCTGTGCAAAATTTGCTAGTAATTGTTTCTGAAAGTGAAGAGAAATTTGATTTTTCTCCCTCTAATGTTGCTGCTGGTGTGCAAATATGTGATACCTTGGATATTTTGGAAGAAATATCAGATTACTAGAGTGATCCATTCGCTCCCCATGATCTAGATCTTCCAACAAATTCCTGCAGGATTGCACGCACCAAAATTCAGAATTTTGAAGAAGAAGAAAGTTGTGCATCCACCGTCTCGGTTAACCATTTATTTGAATCTGATATTCACCTTATTGGATATAATATGATATTATTTAGATATTATCTGATATTTTTTGGTTTAATATATCAAATTCATAATCTTTCAATACTGCTTGTAGTTGTTCTCATCAACGATGTGAAGAAACAAGTACCGCAAGTCTCCTACAAAACTGCTACTAGGGATTTGATTTCATTTCATAGTTTTGGATATGTTGTGAACTTATTTAGATCTGATTTAATTTCTGATCTGATATTATTTGGTTCATATTTTAAAATCCAAGAGCTTTCAGTCATGCTTGTAGCTGCTCTCACCAATTCCGGTGTGAAAAATCAAGTACCGCACTTTCTCTTCAAAACTGCTGATGGGGATTTGGTGTTAGTTTCCTCATATGAGGTTGCTGATATTTTATTATGTGATTCATTGGCTATTTCAGAAGCTATATCAGATTATGGAGCTCAAGCATTCACTCTCCACAGTCCCAGGGCTTCTCTACCTTTGGTCACATGCTCATCTCCTCACAGAACTAGTAAAGAGGAAGACATTCTGCATCCGCTTGGACACTTGCTCCTAAGATTTGGGGATGATTTTACCACTCATGGTTTGCTGTTAAAGGCTGCAACATATCATTTTCTTGAGTGTTCCACACATGGTTCAAATCCTCAAGAACCTTTGCTCTCTCTTCAGATGATTTCAGCTACTCTACATGGGTCCAATTTTCACCGTGCAGCTATTTATATTTCTGATTCAATTGAGTGCATTGATTTTTTTCCAAAGTGGAAGATTCCTCCAGACATATTCATTTAGTTTGGATTCATAGGTTCACATGCACAGTCTCAGGATGCTGCTGCATAGAAGAACCAAAAATTTCTTGATTTACTACTTAGTTTGAGGGAGGGTGTTTTTCCCATGAGGTTTTCCCCGTTTCCTTGGTTATATTAAGTAGTTACTTTATTGTACAGGGTGACCTATCGCCTTTGTTTTCGGGGCCCTAGCATTCTTATGCACTTTATGTTTTCTACTCCTCCTGAGTATAGCTTAAGGGGGGGTGTTGGAGACATTTACCACCTTACACACTCATTTTGGTCAATTTGGCCTAGTTAAACCACTATCCTAAGTTTTATTGACTTAATTGACATTAGAGGAGCACTAGATGACATCAGCTAGATCACACCCACGCCTACCTTTAGTCAAGGAGGCTAACTTAGCCTTCTCCTACATTCAGGGAGGCTAACTGGAGCACTCCGGGGGTGATCTAAGTGTCATTAATGCCCCATATTGCTAACTGATGGTTAAAATCAGTTAAACAGAGCAGTGAAGGTGCCTTCCTTCATTAATTTGATTATTTATTGATTATTTAATGAACTAGAGTCAACAGGAGCGCTTCCAACCACTTCTGATGTTCAGTTACACTTCAATTAACCTCATCGAGGTTCATTGGAGTCATTGATGTGCTACCACTTTTTGGTTGGTTAGCTGTGACATGTGTCTGACCTAATTTCAGTTAGACTCAGTCATTTATTGCACTCCAACTTCAGTTAGGGATCAGTTGAGTCAATTAGGGTTTTGATCAGTGGTTAATTTGAGTGTTTATTGTGGCTTACATCCAGTTAAGCTAGACTCACTCATTCAATTCGAATGACCTCCTTGGGAATCTGAATTGCTTTGTCATTCATGCTTGCAGCATGGTCTTGTATTGTATTTCTCATTCTTTGTGTGAATATACAGAGCGGCTACTCATTTTGTAGCACAATTACACCATTTTCATGCCTTATTGTTATTAATCTTTGATGAGACTTGTGTTTAGTCCCTAGATTACTATGACATATTAATAAAGCCAGGACAGAATAGGTCTTGTGAAGGTGTTCCTAGCTCTACAGAGGAGATCACTAGCTTAGCAATTCTTCCTGTCCATTTCCTTATAAGTATGATAAACCCAGCTAGAGAGATGGCTTGGTTGGTAGCCTGATAAACCCATATATTGGCTTGGTTGTGTCTTGTTGAGTTTGACCTTGTGAGTAACCTTTGGCTGGACAGTCTGATAAACCCAACTGTGAATGTTGGCTTGGCTAGGTAGCCTTATAAACCCAGTAGTGTGATGGTTTGACTGTGCACAATCTGATAAACCCATATATTGGCTTGATTGGTCCTTAAGGTGAATGTTGGCTTGACTGTGAACAGTCTGTGAAACCCAACTATGAGATGGCTTGGCTAAGTGGCCTGTGAAACCCATATGTTGGTTTTTTTTCCCTTACAACCTGATAAACCCAACTGTGTTGGATTGGCTGAGTTGTATTTCACCCTTGGCTATGTATGAGTCTGCTAGTGTTCCCTTATTCCTTGAGGAAATCATGCCTAGCGATGTCACTTAGAGATTGATGAGCGCACTGGCCTATGGTTGGGTGGAACGTTGTAGTGACATAGCTGGTTGCGGGACAAGTTCATCTCAAGCTAACTGTTATTGTCTATGTTAATTTATGAAATTGTATTTTGACATTGTAATTGATTGATGGAATGTGATGAACATGTTAGCTGAATGAAATTGATGAATTGTTCCTTTGAATAACTACAATTACAGGCATCTATGTATGTTTCCTTCAATGCCTTGTTAAACTAAGCTGTAGGGTTGGAATACCAAACTGATGTGGGCTGAGATGGCCAAGTCTGTTCAAAGAATTTGATCAGGAGGTCGACTTTTCGAGCAGAAACCTCCTTCCGCAAATTCCCTTTCCGCAGGCGGGATGTGGGATGCGAAAGGAATTCTTTGGCAGATTTGGACCTCCACAAATTCCCTTTCCACAATTTGCGGGATGCGAGATGCGGGATGTCTTTTTGAGAATTACGGCTTTTCGCAGTTTTCGTTCCGCAACGGTCGTTTCCGATGCGGGATGCAGGATCGCGGTGTTGCGATTTCCATAATTCCCAATACCACAATTCAAGTTTCTGCAACGTCGATCTTACAGGATGATTCTCCTCCATTGATCTATTTCAGATGCAGGATGCGGGTTATGGGAAGTGATATTGAAATTTTCGTAACTTTTCGACCCCACAACTCTGGTTTTCTACACCGTTGATTTTTGCGGGTGAATTCTGAGCCGTCGATTTGGTTCCAGCTATGGGACCATTCGTGACCATTGTATTCCGTCGCATTTTCTCTCCGTCGTCCGATATCCTCTGAGATTCTTCCATGCAAATTGTCGGATTGATTCATGGAAGACGGAAGGGAGCATGATAGTATGGGAAATGTCGAGAAGTGGTTCACGGCCATGCCCCGTTTTTTTATGAACAGTAAAGGTTCTCAATGAAATTTTTAATTTCACATGATAACGGGGTATGGGTACGTGACAAAAATATTGATCCTAAATCCAAGGCAAGAAGTAGGAACCAAATTCATCCCTCCCCTAAAGAAGGCTACAAAGGGATGAAATGGGAGATCATCACTCCCCCAGAACTAAAGTTCTGAGTTCATCTCTCCCTCCACAAGAAAAGGTGGGTGATGATCCTAGAAAGGAGGAAAATCTTTTGGGAAAAAGATAAGGTTTCAACCCTCATCTCTTTTATTTGACTTCCAAGGATGGATAAGGAGTGGATGAAGAATTGAAACTACCCTTTAGACCTTCTTAAGGAGCATAATAACAAACATTTTCATGAGTATAAAGTGTGACACTAAGGAGTAAAATGAAGGGTGGAAATTTGGAGTATAACACCTATAGGTTGCTCTCAAATAGAATGTAGAGGTTATTGATTTCCTTCAAGGACGAATGTGTGTATGCACCTATCTAGGATAATATGGGTACTGAGGGAGGTACCCTAAGGAGATAATGAATGTAATGAAACCATAATCATGGAATAGACCACTAGGTGTTTATAGGAAATGATTTGCTAATAAGGGATAGTTGGTATAGCCCCTAGTAATACTTGTGAGAAAGTATAAATACATATGAGTATAATTCTATTAGGATATATTATATTGTATTGCATTGTAGAAAACATGGTTTCTTCACATGTTTTAAGGATGAAACATTTGAAGGGGGGTGCATTATAATGTACCAATGGAGGATAATATGAGGTATTTAGGGAGGTAGTTAAGGGGATAATTAATGAAACATGGAAAAAGTCCTGGAATAGAATCTCTTGGTAGTTGGTGGGTAACAAATATTCCCACTAGGTATCTATAGTGAAAAATGTAATAATTAGGGGTAGTTGGCATGGGCCCTTAATACTACTCATGAGAAAGTATCGATAGACATGAGTATCGATATATCGATATATGTTGGATGGTATTCTATTGTGGAAAGCATGTATTGTGGAGTAATTTGTTCTATATGGATTGATTTATCGTGTTACCCTACCTTGCGGGTTATTTATGTATTCTTGTGTGACATTTTGACTAGTGGGTGCTCACTAGATGATGGATAGTATACCATATGAACATTGAATGATTTTCCAAAAAAGATCTTGGAAGACTCGGGATGATAAGGGTCAATGCTTATAATAACTTTAGCAAGCTAGATCAATGGATCAAATAATGGATGACCAAATACATGTATAACATATGGAAATGTTTGACCTAGTGTGGTAATGGACACATCAAGAGAAGTCGAAGAAGATTGTAAAGTGAAGCTTGAGGAAAATAAATTTGAGGAGAAGATCCAAGAATTAATAAGAAATTTTTTGTCAAAGGTGGGTTGAATGAGTTGATCATAGAAAATATGTGTAACAAACATGTTGCAATTGTAGAAGAGGAGATGTTTTAACCAATGAGCGTATAATATACGATATGAATCAAGAATTATGAAAGGTCGTAAAGGCCATAAGACCCATTAAAAAAGAACTGCAATATGTTTAAAAAGTAATCCCCATTGAACTTGATTTTCATCATGTGAAAAATAAATTTTTGTGAGATGAAAAATAATTAAAAAGATGTTGAATGCAGAACACATAGAAATGATTATAGTTACAAGTTTGGAAGAAAAGAAAGAAGAAAATAATAAATACTAAGACCACTATTAATATTTTGAGAAGGATGTTCCAAAATTCAACAAAGATATTGTGAAGAAGAAGCAACCTTAGCATTTGGGATTCTTGTATTAACAAAAAAACCAAAGTTCTTTTCAATTTATATTTTCGTGAATTTTAGTTGTATAGAATTTGGAGCTTCTTGATTTTTAATAGCAAGAGGGGTTCAATATTTAGATAACATGCCATGATATCTTCAAGTTTCGAATTGTAATTAAGATATGTTATAGAGGAATTACTCTCTCATAATCTTTACCAATTTTAAAGAGAAAATATCAATTGTAAATATCGTGCCCAAACTCAATATAGGCACAGTGAAGGTTCTCGATTTCAACAATAACATGGTTTAAGTATTTTGACTAGTGCACTTTATATTCTTGGAATTAAATTTTGAGATTTGGATTTGTTATAGAGGAAATATTCCTCTACCTACTCATCAAATTTAATCATAAATTATGAAGTTTTAGGGTCATGGATAAGCTTTGAAAGTGGTGCAATGAGAAAACTAGACTTCATTCCACGTGTTTATTTTTCCATTTACGATTTGAATACTCAAACTATGAAATATTAAGTTATATATGGAACTTAGAGAGGTGATTAAAACTTTGTATAAGTGGTATTAATCACATAAATGTTTGGATTACCCTAAGGAATTAAATGACTTGGGAACTAGAAAATTATAACATTATAATTTGAATATGTAAAAGTTCATGTAATTGGAATTCTTCTTTGTTTTATTTGCGGTTTATTATAGTTATTGAGTAGTGTGTAGGAAATATAGAGGCCGTGAGAGTTGTACTAGTGAATGAAACTTTAGCTTTTGTTCATTGATTCTAATAAAAGTATCTAAAATTAGTTGTTATGAATTTTGTTGTATATTTGTTGTAGTGTGTTATGTTTGTGTTATGTATTTTTATCTCCATGATTTATGCTTCTATCACAATATCATTAAAATCAATTATTTGGAAAAAATAACAATAAAGTTAAATATTTAAAACTTTGGAAGGGTTAAAAAATTAGAATGATACCACTTCTGAAGTGGTGGCTTATTTCAAGAACATACGCAAAACTTTTATTATTCAAATATTTTCAAAATCAATGCTTACCGAAATTAAGTAAATGTAAAAAACATATAAGATTATGGTATCAAATATTCTATTAGAATAGGAGAATAATATATAGATTTAGTTTGTCGATAATGATAAAGATGAATAAACAAATTATTATAATGATGAATATAACAAAAAAACTTTTAAAGCGTTTACATTTAAAGAATTTTAAATGTTGTATATATCAAACTAATTGTATTTTGAAAATTCATATTCCAAATATTATTGTTAAACTAATAATATTCAAATAAATGAATGAGATACTTTTTATCTATTTAAATTTAATAATGCATTTTATTAAAAACAATTTAAATTTAAATTTTTATAATTTGTTTAGTTTTATATAAAATTCAATGTCAAAGTTTAACTTTATATAAGCAAGTTCTTTTCTCACTAATCCATTAGGTGTTAGTTTGTTGAAATTAAAGCCATATATTATATAAGGTTTTGTTAATATGGGCATGCTAAAAATAACTTTAATAATATTTTTAATTATACAAAGTTAGTTCTCCAAGATATTTGGTTTGATTAATAATATTTTTAATTATGCAAAACTAGTTCTCCAAGATATTTGGTTTTATTAATAATATTTTTAGTTATACAAAGTTAGTTCTCCAAGGTATAAGGTATTTGGGTTGAATGCATTTGATTATACAAATTATTAGTAGGTGCACATAAAAATAAACATCGTCTTGGGTCTGATGTTCGTGTTCTTATTCACTTGATAGTAATTTTAAATCCCTTTCCATCATATCCAACCCTCCACATCCACTGAAAGAAAATAGCGTTTACTATGTGGAAGAGTTTTATATTCTTTCATTATAAGAAGAAGAGTTTTATATTCTTTCATTATAAGGAATCCTTTGTTTGTATACTACATGCCCAAATGACAACAATGAGGGCCTACCAATAGGTGAGATACTAAATGGCACAAACTATGAAGGAGACAAACTAAGACCAACCATATTAAAGTCATCAACGGTCAACACATTGCACATGTTAAAATCATCACAAGTGACCAGGTGAACATTTATTAAATGAATTTAAATTTTAAATCTAAATGTGGTGGATATGCATTTGATTGTGTGATGTGATATTATCAATGCAAGATGCCAAGACTTACATTTAAAAATATTTAGCCTAAGTCTTATTTTATTTTTTTATTAGATGCCATGGAAGATTTAAGCCCAAAAGGTGAAGTTTATGGCACATGAATATAAATATGAACTGCATGCATGAAACACTACCAGCACATTATACTTTCATAGTTAGAACTTTCAACGGTCAAATGAGTATCAAGATTTTATATATGTTATTATCACACATTTCTAACAAAGGATTTCGTTGGGGACACCAAAGTTGTTGAAAGTATAATTTGGTATTGGAGATATATTCAACTTTATATAAAGGTTTAGTGGTGTTTAAGATATTAGTATTGAAAAATACTATTGAGTCAAATAAAAATAAAAATAAACACAAGACGCCTTTTTTATCTAATTTTTATTTCGATCTGATTTTATTTGTGAAGGATTATCCATCTTTCAAAATATAAAACATTTTTTAGTTCCAAAAAACTAAAAAATTATTTAACAAAAAACGAAGGTGATCTAATATCATAAATAAATGAAGACAAAACCATCTTCAACCACCTATTTGGTGAATTTGTTATGAAATGGATTCCTCGACAAATGCATATAAAGAGATATCTTGGATGTTTATTAATTATCAGTATAAAACTTACCGCTAATTTTCTTCATTTCACTGTGTATTTTGTTAATGACCTATTGTAAGGGGTTATTTTAGTAGATATTATTTATTTATTTATTTAAATAGAAAGTTTTATGTATTTATTTATTTATTTTGTTTGTGTTGATTTTGTACAATATTATTATGGGTTAGTTTGAGTATTTGAGTTTTGTGATTTATAAATAAAAGGTTATGGGTATTTTAGAGCTAGCTTAAATGCTGTGGACCTCATTTGATGTCCCCAACAAGTTAAGTTGCCCAAATTACAATCAAACAATTTACCGTGGGTATGATTCTTGAAATGAGAAGTTCCTAATGGAATTTTTATGATGTGCATTTTGTCAAAATAAAATGTTATTTTACAAACAATTTATAGATTTTTCAAAAAACTAAGTTGAAAATAAAAAAGTAAATTCTATAGAAAAAAAAATTGATATGTTGAGATATAGATTAATATGATCATTTCTATAATAGGATTAATGCAATAAAGATAGACATTCAAAGGAACATAAGTAAATACTTGTTAAGGATTTATTGTTTCGTTTTTCATATTGTGAAGCTACAATTTGGATATTTGACACCTAAATATCATTGGAACTTACATACATTCAAACAACATAATACATTTCTCAAACCTTTAGTACAATCTCATATTAATGAAAATAAATTCAAATGGAATCAACCAATTGCTAACATAATAATATTTTGACGAATTACACTATAGAAATGCATAAACATTCAATCATAAACTGAATTAGAATTGTGGGGTGGGAAAAAGAAGAATAGAGATCCATATTAATTAAAGAAGAAGTTTACAACAAGTATGTATACTCTTCCTTTCTATATGTGATCTATTCACATCCTATCTTAATCATTTTTAGACCTTCACTCAACTTCTAGTCGTAATCGTGGAATAAACCCATTTGGTAGTTGGTGGGCAGTAAATATCCCACTAGGTAGTTAGAGGAATAATATAATAATAAGTAGCGGGAATAGACCCCTATGAATATTGATGACGGGGTATAAATACACATGGGTATCATTGTATTGAGATATGTTGGGCGCCATTGTATTATATAACGTATAGAATTTGGAGTGATTCCTTCCATAATGAGTAATTAACAGAGATGATTTTAGGGGCGAATAATAGCCCATGGGTGATTTTAAAGGAGTTTAATTTTTTTGTTGGGAAAATTTAGTGTATTAAAACATTTTTTATAAAATATTAAAAGTGTCCACTAATTATTAATAAAATAAACCATTTCACCTAAATAGCTCTATGAAATAAATCCCCAATCTCCCAAATTCCTCACGTCGCCCTCGATTTCTACAAAAAAAATCCTCTGATCGCCCCCAATTTCTACAAAAAAATGAGTAAGATCTATGGCTCACCCTCGATTTCCAACTGAATTTGACCCAGATCTTTGGCTCGCCATCGATTTCTACAAAAAAAATCCTCTGGTTGGCAAGTCGCCCTAATTTCTTTAAAAAAAACAAGCGGGGTCTATGGCTTGCCCTCGATTTCCAACAGAATTTGACCCAGGTATTTTTTGGTTTCCTCTTCTACGAGGTCTGGTACATTTCAGTTCTTCGCAGAATGTGATGATGGCATTAATCTGTATGTTGCTTTGGATTCGACTCCATCATACTAGATGAGAAGGTGTAGTTATGAATTGGGTCTGCCCCAGAACTTACATAAGTGCAAGTTTAAAAGTAGGTCGTCTATAGAGATGGGTGTAAACTTTCATCCTGCAACTGCACAGGGGGATCTTATAAGGAATCAGTTTGATGAATTTTATGGGTCATAGGAATCCTTCTATAATAATTGCTCAAAAAGATTCCCCTCGGTTCTTCCACAGCCATCGAGAGCAATGGAAGAGCTTTCTTTACATCCTGGAGCTTCTGGAAATGGTGCCATGTGCAAGAAGAAACATGTGGGAACGGAAGGAATAGATCAATCTTCATTAACATACATGCGAGCCAAGAAATGTTGAAATGGGCTATCAAGTTGTTCCGAGTATTTGCCAACAAGGCCCAGGGATTGAACTAGTAAGGATCGGTGCCTTTTTTCAATGATATTCTGCAGTGTGTTGTTTTTGTTTTCCTTGGTAGGTTTATGGAGTATTTTATCCTTACTATAAACATTGGTATTGCATACCATCCAAAAAATTAAATGGTAGGTAATTAACCAATGGAACTCAGGCCAAGCCTAGATCTATACAATTCGTATGCCAAATGGGTCTATGAAGAAGAGGGAAATCTACCACCGTTGGGTATTTTGTAGCCCTAAAAAAAACCCTCACAGTAGTAGTTTCTCTCTTCCCTTTAATAACAACTGGTGCAAATTGTAGTGTATAATTGCCAGAGCATCATGTCCAAGAGAACGTGCATGCCCTCATTCATGAGCTAGGTGTGCAATCATTTTTTAGTATCTAATATAGGATGCATGTGAATGGTTGATCTGTTTTTTTTACTGAACTGTTAGTACTCGTGACGTTGTGTTTGGAGGGAGGGTTTTGGGTTCTTAGACTGTGTAGTGTGGTAAGCTATGACACCCACATGGGTAGATCCCAGCCTCTCTTTAGTGGCCACAAAGGAAGAATTATGGTCTTTCACTACTTATCGTCACTCTTTAGATTAGTTTTGTTGGATCCTTTTGGAAGGAGGGGATCTAGAGAGTGCTATGGGTCACTGTTGACTATGATATCTATGAGTGCAATCACAAGTGGATGCAACACTTGGGCTGGATAAGTTGGAAGAGGAGGGAGAATGGCACAGTGGCAGTGTCAGCGATGGTGACATTGATGATTTTGGTCATGACTCATGAGAGACGAGCTATGAGATTCGTCTACCCTATTTTTGTATTTTCCATGAGATTCCCATCTATCATCTTATCTATGCAATATGATTTGATGACATCAAATTAGAGAACTACAATTCATATTTTTATACGTATGATCTCTATTGTATTTTTTGTGTTTGGTGCATGGTAGTTCTATTTTTATGTTCAAAAAACTTACATTTTTGTGTTTATATTTTATTTCCCTATGTCTATATTATATTTAAAACACACACACACACACACATCTATGTCAAACATGTTGCACAATTGTTTTGATTAAATTCCAATTGCAAATTTAAGAGCACATTTGTTGTGCTACTTTTTCCCTGTTAATTGGTATTCTCAATCTATAGCAACCCAATTATGACTTTGCAAGAAACCTGTTGCTGTTATGGATTTTTTTTTAGCCTTTGCAACAAAAAATAAGTAGAGGACTTGTTATTAACTTGAAAGGCAAATTTGTGGCTATTGTGGAGCTTTCAAGCAGAAGATATCTAGAATTGAGAACACTTTGATTTGAAAGGGTTCACAATGTGGCAATGAAAAATGGAGGTACTTCCTAGTGCCATTGACTTACCTTTTTAGTCATTTGTTGAATATTAATAAAAGTATATTATATTATTTGATCCAGATGGAGAAATTTTATATGGCATGCTCATTTGGTAGTGACAAGAAGCCAAATTTCAAAGTCACAAAAGAAAACTTTGGAGCCCTGGAAAAAAAAGGGGACAAGGAAAAGCACTTAGTCAGATTTACACTTTCGGACCAAATACTGTGATGACTTCTCATTGTAAATTGAATAAGGAGCTTTAGTGCCCTTGATTGTAGAATCTCTTCTACAATCACTACACCTTCTTTATTCTAGAATATGCCTTCCTATATTCTCTTGAGAAGGTTGAGGATTTTCTCTTCAAATTTTTCCATAGTGTGGTCATTCTTCTCCACCTGCTCCCTTCATAGCTCGATGAACTCTAACAGTATCTTGTAGACATGTTGTCCCTCTATATTTGTCTTCTACTTTCGCTTTTTCAAGCTAGAGGCCTATTGAAGTTCTCCAACCATTTCCTACTGTTATAGGAATGTTTCAAATTAGAGGAAATTTGGGTCTAAAATGGGCCTTATAAAAAAATATGCCATGGATGAGTTGGATAGAATTGGATTTGTTAAGCCAATAGAATTTCAATATCTTTGGTCAACCATTATGGTTGAGTTGGACATATAATGCTTATGTGTCATAATTTTATTTGACAATAGCTAACTCTGTATCAACCTCACCTTGGTTAAGATCGTAAAACGATAATCTCGAAATACGATATATATACTTGAAATAATAAATATATAATATTTTATTTGATCACTACTTCCAACTCATTTAAAAAATAATTCTTGCGGTAATTAAAATTATAATGGAGACATTTTGAAATACTAAAAGCATTTACTAATCAATATTAAAAAAACAAAACCAAATAGTATTTACTTTTAAAAGGACTTATCTTGAAATACTAAATAAAAATATCTAGTATTTTTAATATTACTCTTCATTTTTGGGGATAAACCGTAGTTCACACGGCTTTGTTCATCGTAAAAGTTTAATAATACATTGTTACATTTACATTTCCCTTTGGTAAAAGTATAAGAAAAAAATTCTATCAATATTACATTTACACTAAAATTTGCAATATTATATTTACATTAGAAATTTGCTATGCCGTCTAACAATATTTTTTTAATATTTAGAAATTTGCAATATTACATTTACATTATAAATTTTCTATGCCATCTAACAATGTTTTTTCAATATTTTTTAATAATAATAAAAAAAATATTATAAATGGCTATAAAAATATAATTTTTTTTATAAAAAAAAAATATTAATAGTTATAAGCAAATACATCGTTATATAAATTGAAATATTGAATAATTTTTCAATATTTTCATATATTTTAAATCTTTTAGATTTTTATTATAAATGTTATTTAATTCTTTTTAAATTAACATAATAATAAAACTATTATATTTTTATATTTTAAATATTTTATAATTTTATTATAAATAGTATGTATAATTTTTTTTAAAACAACATGATATGAAATATATAAGAATATATATGATTTATTAGATTATATAAATTATAAGAACATATATTGTTTATTGTTTTTTATTTTATGTAATATAATATTTTTTATATGAGTTAATATAAAATTTATATTAAAAAATAATAGTGATTTTTTATTTTGTAATACTATTGTAATTATATTTTCCATTATAATTTAAATATGAATATATTTGAGTTTTGCATTTTATTAAATATATAAAAAGTAGTATTGCATTTATTTAAAAAAATTATAATATAAAATTCCACTATATCATTTATTATGTGTGCACGAGAACTTAAATATTTCATTAATATTTCTAACCAATATCTATTTACTCTACATTAACTCAACACACTTGTCAACTACCATTAATGAGACAATTTAGGTTGACTTTCATTAGATTTAATGTGACATGGCATATTTGTAGTATGATGTGGCTTTTTTATTATTTTCCTTAGGAGGCCCATTTTAGACCCCAAATTTCCTCTAATTGGAGTTCCTTTTCTTTCTTCCTATGTATCCGTCTTGGATTCTTTCCTGCATCTTTCATTATTGTCTTACTTTTGAGATCCTGATCAACAAATTAGTATGCCTTTAGACCATGCAAGCACACTATTCCAATGAGGAGAAATATGGCATTATAACCGGTTCAAATTGATGCTTAATATAATGCCTTGTGAAGTTTTAACCCAGAAATAATATCATTGTAATAAACACACTTCCAAGAGGGCCTAAATACCAACTCTGTCTTTTTATTTTAAAAAATTGAGTTTGGATCAAAATGACTATAAACCAGTGCTTGCAAGTGAAAAGAACAAGTTCAACGATATATTTGAAATTTGTAATAAGACATGATAACTCCTTAAGTAAAGTATGACAACATTATTGACGTATTATCTTAGTGTATGGGGATTGTTCCTCTCAAAATACCACTTCCTCAATCTAAATTTATTATACAAGACAAGGTAATCATAAGGGTTACTTCAAAGATAAGAGATTTCCAGTGCAAGTTTCAAATTGTTGTTTTAGTATTAGACTCATTTACTTTTTTATCAACAATTGATAAATAATTTTGCAGTGTTGGTACCTTAGTAAAGATGGAATAAGGAATAAGAGAACTTTAAATTATACAAAGTATATCATGGATATGCCCTCTTTTAATGGATGTAAAACATAGTATGGGCAACAGAGGATTGATAGTTGAGCATGGGAAATAGTAAGGAACGATGTGTCCCTAGTATAACAACAATATGGATTTGAAATGACCTCTTATGACATCTTGTTAAAAGGCATGTTTTCATGTATCATTTAAGACCAAAATTATAGGTGATAGGTTGACTTTAGTAATTCAGGCTTTAGACCATGCAAGCATACTATTCCGGTAAGGACAAATATGGCATTATAATAGGTTCAAGTTGATGCTTAATATAATTCCATTTACAAATATTTAACCCATAAGAAATATCACTGTCATAAACACACTGCCAAGAGGGCCTAAATACCAACTCTATCTTTTCCTTTAAGAAAATTGAGTTTGGATCAAAATGACTGTAAACTAGTGCTTGCAAGTGAACAAAACAAGTTCAACAATAGATTTGAAAATTTTAATAAGACATGAATACTCCTTAAGCAAAGTATGACAACATTATCATATTACAGGAAATTTGGGGTCTAAAATGGGCCTTATAACAAAACGTGCCAACAATAAATTTTGTGAGTTGGAATTCAAGAACCAATAGAATTTCAATAAAATGAGTCAACCATAATGGTTGAATTGGAATATTTGTCATAAAAGAAAACTACTTTTTTAATTCATATTTTCGACATATCTCCCTATGTTTTTACTCAAATCCATCATCACGTTTTTTCAAGTATTTATTGTTTTTGGGGTATCGGGGTCTGTCAAAAGTATGCAGTGTGGGTACTCGTTGGATGCAAAATTAAATTCCGCATCCAATGAGCTCTCCTGCTCATTATTTGAGTAAAAACATAGAGAGATATGTCGAAAATACGAACAAAAAATAGTTTTTTTCATTCTTCCTCCAAAATTAATAACTATTATTTTATTATTTTAACTATTATTTTATTATTTTTCCTTAGGAGTCCCATTTTAGACCTCAAATTTCCCTTAATGTAACCTATTATCTTAAGTATGAGGATTGTTCCTTTTCCAAGATGCAAACAAAGGATAAATTTTTCATAATTTAAGATTTTAATGTATCATTCAGATCATTGTTTCTTGACACCAATATAGAGTCTTTAGGATAAATTAAAGTGTGTATCTGAATTGTTGAAGAATTCCTAAAAGGAGATGGGATACTCAATGGTAAGAAGCTTTGAGTTAATGTCCTTTTTCAAGTGCGGAATTTAGTACTATATTGTAACCAACTATGGATAAGGACAATGATAGAATAACAACAAATGCCAATATGTGGAGTAGGACCAATAAAGACAAGTTGTAATAAATGTAAATGGAATTGAAATCTATGAAAGGATGCCAACAATTTTGTTTGATATATTCATGGGATCTTCATATTTTCAACAAAAAACTTGTAAAGGAACTTTTATGAGGCCAAGAAAGGAAGAAAAAAGGTCAAGAAATAGTAAAACACTGTGGATAGCAAACAAAAAACTAGATGATATTTTAGAGTGCATCATTTCCATTGACCCAAGCTTCTTCTGTTCATGGCTAATTTGGTGGCACACCATTCAAAATGGTGACTTTCATTCTAAAATTTGTTATGTAGCAATACTCTCCTGAAAATTCTTGTAAGCTAGTGACATGTAGTTTGCATCAGTTACCTTTCATGATTTCCAACTTGAATTTTTTGGGCCAATTAATACAACAATGGTTGTTTTCTTGCTTTTTTTCCAAATATTGTTTACCTACATCATGTTTTAATGTTCTTATTGTATTAATTTCCATCTTTTAAGGAACACTGCTACTATCATACCATGTTTATAACTTATAATTTCCTTTGTTGAGGACATGGAATAAAAAAATATTAAACTTTATTTGGATGTTAATTTTGTAAGCAACTAATGAAGCTCCAAGGGTTCTTAATCTATCAAGCAGTGAATACTTTAGTGTACCTTATGTTAGGTTCTCTCATATGTCGTCTATGAAAAACAATTTATCTTCTTATTAGGTAATTCCTTGGATATTTTATGGATAAAAGTTTCATTTCTATATCAAAACTTATATAATTGTACAGGGGAGGATGTTGTCTTCATGGCCAATGATTGGAATACAACTCATCTTCCTTTTTACTTGAAGAGTATCTACAAGCATCTAGGTTCTTTCACAAATGCCAAGGTATGTATTTTACAATTCATTTATCTTGCAATCACATTCAATATATGTAGAATTGAACAGTATAAAGATTACTTTTGTAGGATTTTACAGATCTGTCCAGGTATGAATTTATGTGACCATTTTGACATTGGTACCCTATACTAAGTCAACTTATTTTTATTTTATTGGTAACCATCCTAAAATCTAGGTTTGAAGAAATTCCCCTTAGAATTCCTTTCAAGTTATAAAAACAAGTCTTATGCTTCATTATGGATCCATCTAAGAATATACATATCAGCTCTGATCTTTCTTGAAGTCACTGAGGAGAAAATAAACAGTGAATTTAAAATAGAGTAAAAAATGACATTTTCAGTATAGGTTGACATGTTCAACAAGTGGGTCGATCTTTGTGTGGACACTTCAAGCAAGTATGGGTTGACAAAAGTCGAATTGTGGAGCATAATGTCTGATTCTATAAGTTTATCGGTTTGTCAAGATTCAGGTCCCCACATTTCCGCTGGACCATTAAGGGACAAGATAACAAGTGGAGTCCCCACTTACCTCGAATCTAGTCAGTATAGTTGTGTTTCACTGACACCTTCTAGTTGTGACTCGTGAATCTACATGTTCTATTGTCTATGATGTGATTCATGCTATTTCACTAATGTTGTTGTTCCTCTATTTTTAATATATTTTATGAATCAGTGAAAGATTCGCCAGTTTTTACAATTTTTTTATAATGAAGTGAAATATTCGCCAAGATTTTACAATCTGTTATAAATTAGTGAAAGGATCACCAAGATTCTAGAACATAATATAATAAAATGAAAGATTCGTCGAGATTTTACAACATTATATAATAAAAACAAAGATTCACCAAAATTTGTATATATACATATTATATTATTGATAAAATCGCCTTCACATTTTCCTATATATCGAAGAGATTCGACCATTTTTTATACATATAAATCTAGGGGGGGGTTCTTAAAATCATCCTTGGTAATTAATGGTGTTACCCTACCTTAAGGGCTCTTCATATATTCTTCTATGACACTTTGAATAGTGGGTATTCATCATATGATAAACAATAGAGTATATCCATTTTGAAGGATTTTCCAAAAGAGACTTAGGAAGACTTAAGAAATTAAGTATCAATGCTTACAATAATTTCACCTGGCTAGATGAATGGCTCAAATCATGAATGACCAAATAAAGGCATAACATGTAAAAATGTTTGAAGTAGTGTAGTAGTGTAGAAGTCAAGAGAATTTGAAGGAGATTGCAAATGAAGCTTGAGGAAAAGAAGGTTGAGGAGAATATCCAAGAAGTAGTAAGCATTTAGTCAAAGAGGGTCAATGAGTAGACCATAAAAGAAGATGTGGAACAAGCATGTTGAAATTGTAGAAGAGGAGAGATTTTAGCTAATTAAATTACAATATAGTTTATAAGTCAAGCACTACAAAAGGTGAGGTAGGCGTAAGCCCTGTTGAGAAAGAAATACATTAGAATGAACAAGTAATCCCCATTGGGATTGAGTTTCATCATGTGAAAAGATAAGTTCATGAGATGAAGGAAGAATAGGAAAGGATGTTGGATGAGAATACATACTAATGAGGAGAGGTTAGAGTTTTTTTTTCCAGGAGAAAAATAATGGTTCCTTGTTATTCATTAGAATCAAAGCTAACATGTTTGTTGCATCAAGTATACACATACATGGAGTGGCCACATTCCGGGCATGAGTGCTCGGCAATCATACAAACTGTGGGTAGAAATTAAGTCTAAAATAACATCAAGCAAGAAAGTGTACAAGTATCCAATCCCGAACTCCGAAACACCTAGTAACCGAAGTACAAGTCAAAACAGCATTTCTTAGCTAAGGAGGCACTTCTGGGTACTACCAAAATAGAAAAATAAGTGGACTATGCCAACTATAACACCAAAGGGTGTGTCATCAAAATCAAGCCACCAAGTGGCTGAAAATCATGTCAAAGGCTAATAGAGATGAAAAAGCCTCTCCCACTGCATTCACCCTCAGTGAATTCCATAAAGTGAAGGTACCCAGGATTCAGTCCAAGTGCCTCCTTAGATAAGTCATCCGCTTTAACGTTGCATTCTCTGTATACATGGACAGCTTCGAGTTGGGTGAAGGAAGCTTGAAGGATTTTGATATTACTGCACCAACCATCAAGTTTAAGAGCAGATAGGTCAGCCTGTCCATTGAACCAGTTGATGATGGCTGAAGAGTCTCCTCTAATGTGCAGATATGGTAGCCCAATAATTTTTGAAAAGGCCGATAATACCCAGTGGGAAAGGAGTTCTTCCCGGGTGTTGGTGCTCTAACCACATCCCATTTTTAAACAAAAAAAATAATCCTTACTGATCATGATATGTACACCAATGAATCCAATATTGTTCGTGGAGGTCCCATAAAAAAAACCAATAGGGTACACATATACCTGTTCCAATCCATTCAGTCTCCTATTGCGTTTGGGAAGAGCATTCACAGTATGAGCCTAAAGCTGCTCCAGACTGTTATACATGATCAATTTAGATACAGGTCTACGATCCTCAAAAATATACTTGTTTCTGGAGGTCCAAATATTGCGGGACATAAGCAGAGGGAGGTATAAAAATTCCTTTTCATTACTCATCCATTTGGACCAGTTGTGCATGAAAGAGGATTCATTCCAGTAGATAGGGTGATCCAAAGCCTAACCGAGTCCCAGAATAATATCCTTAATGAACCTACAGTCAGAAAAGAGGTGATCAACATATTCAGCCCCTGAGAAACACAAATAGCAATAATTGGGACCAACCCAACCTTTTTTACATAATGTATCACAGGTGTTGATACGGTTGGAGAGACAGATCCAAGCAAAATAGATTACCTTCAGAGGCAAGTTAAACTTCCATATCTTAACCAGAGAGATGTTCAGATGTTCAGTAATGGAGAAATTAACAATTATCTCATATTCCAGGTGTTCAATAACCTTCCCCGACTTCTTGTTGAACATCCAAACCAGATAATCCAAGTTGTTACATAGCTGGATACCGCCATGGGAAAGTCCTTTAAAATAATTAGTCCATATCTCTTTCTAAGTACCATCGAGGTCAAGGTCAGTAGCTGTGAGCCAGTACTTTAGACCAAAGTTTGAGATTTGAGCATCATTGAGAGTAGTAATTCCATAGTCCTCCAAATAGCTTATGAGGTCCTCCGGGAGAACAAAGTCTGAATTTAAGCCAACAATCAGATCCGTACCTATCTGTATGCTGCGACCATTACCCACTTTCCATCCTAACTAATAGGTGATCCAAGATAGGGCTCTGACAAAGCCATTACATATGTAATAAGTACCTTGTACCTTAAAATCTTTGCAGCGAAGCCATGCATCAATAGTCCAATCCCTGAGGTATTTATATTTGACAATATGAGACCAGATACCTTCCCCGTTCAAAACAAGCCAAAGAATTTTTAGTCTAAGAGATGTACTAAACCAATCCAAATTTTTGATGTTCCAACCTCCTAAGTCATAAGGTCTGGATAACATATGCCAATCCACCAAGTGAGATCTATAGTTCCCATAAGAGTTTCTCCAAAGAAAATTAAAGATGGAACTTCTGAGGTAGTTCATAATTGTTTTGGCCATTCTAGCCAATGTTAACTAGTAGACAGCCAACCCCATGAGAACTGATTTGACCAAGATCAGTCTGCCTCCAAGAGAGAGAAGTTTGTATGTCCAGTTATTGATTCTTTGCTAAAAAAAAATAATAAGCCAATGCCAGTCATTGACATAGTATCCCAATGGTTTTAGATAGAAGCCCATGTATTTGAATCCCACAGACAGAGGCTCCATTTTGTATGGTAAAATGGCTGCAATGTTTTCCTTGGTAAGATCATCAATAGAATTAAATAGAAAAGAATATTTTTCCTCACTAATTTTCCTGCCCATCATAGAACAGAATAGATCTAGAAGTTGTTTATAATGCTTCCATTCATCAACAATTCCCTCACCAAATAATATAACATCATATACAAAAAGTAAGTATGTGAGATACAGTGAGGAAGTAATCTTGACACCAGTAATGACCCCTCTTTGCTGTGCATTTTGTATCAGCAGACTTAGACTTTCAATAATCAATATAAATAGAAGAGGGGAAAGAGGACATCCCTGTATAGTGCCTCTCGATATCGGAAATAACTTAGAAGGATTTCCATTAACTAAGACTACAAATTTTGATGTTTCCACACAGCCCAATATCCAATTTACACCTACAGTTGGTATACCAATCTATAATAGGACAAGTCTAAGAAAGGTCCAGTTCACCCTATCAAAGGCCTTGACCAGGTCTAGTTTAAGGATCATGACTTTTTTCTTTTCCACTTTTATGGAGTGCATGACTTCTTGTGCAATGCCTATAGGCTCTATGATCTATCTATGATGTAGAAATCCAAATTGGTTCCTCGGGATGGCTCTGTCCAATATAGGTTTAAGTCTGATAGCAGCCAATTTGGAAAATACCTTATATACTAAATTGCAAAGGGAGATAGGCCTGTAATTTGCAAAGGATGTAGGTTTGTCACATTTAGGAATAAGTGTGATGAAAGTAGCATTAAGTGCTCCAGAAACCCTACCTGCAGTCTTGGAATGTGTGACAACATTAAGTATGTCAAGACCAACTAGCTCAAAGAAGTGGAGGTAAAATTCAACCGGCCATCCATTCAGGCCAGGGCTCTTGTATTTTTTGAATCCCTTAATAACACCTTCAATCTCAGAGAGTGAGAAATCTGACAGGAAAGAAGCTTTATCTTCCTCGGTGAGATAGGTAGGAAAAAGTATAATAACCTTGAGTTGATCCTCAATATTGGTGGACCCATCATCAGTAAATATATTAGTGAAGTGAGATGCTCCCAATTGCTTAAGTTGAGCTTCATCTTCGATCAGTGTGCCATGTTGATTCTGTAAACCCCAAATAATTTTTGAGTTTCTCCTAGCAGATGCATAGGAGTGGAAAAATTTGGTATTAGCATCCCCCTCATTTAACCAGTCCACCCTACTCTTAAGTTTCCAGGTAAGGATCTCATGGGTCAGTAAAGAATCCTTATGAGCTTTCAGCTAGGAGAGTTGTGATGCCTCATAGACCGACAAAATACCAGAGGTTTGGGCAGTAATAAGTTTTTGAATGGAGAAATCAATTTCATTTGAATCCAATACTTTTGATAGTTTCATCTTTTTTTCCCAAGCCTTAGCTTTATCCTTGAGTCTCTGGAGTTATGTGGTGAGTACAGACATAGGATCAAGTTGAGGGGAAATCTGAGAAGTCCAGGAAGAATGGACAATTCTATGGATTCTTGTTCCCTTATCCAGGCCCTATTGAACTTAAAAGGATAGATATGACAGTGCTTGGTTGAATTCCACTCAATACATACAGGATAGTGATCTAAAATCTGTGAGGGATGAGTCCAAGACTTAAAGTTGTTTAGGACTAGAATAGTATGAAGAGAAGCCAGAAACCTATCAAGACATTTGCTAACACCTACTGAACCGGTCCTGCCATTTCTCCAGGTTGGGCCAGGATGCTGTGGGGCAAGGTCTACCATGTTAGCAACATCCAGAAGATGTGTGAAATAATGAACCATGTGATCCAAACGAGCTTTGTTGCCCCAAATATCAGTGTCTGAAAGGGTGAAGTTCAGGTCACCTGCAACAATCAGGTTGGGATAATAAAAAATGCCTCCAGCTAATACATTATTCCAAAATGTGGCTTTGTTGGAGTACGACCCATAAGAGTTCAAAATGGAGAATACAATATCAAGACCTTTGAGTTTAGCCTTAAATAAGATACCAACATAAGAGTGATAAGCCTTACAATGTGCTAAATGTGGGTTCCAGCCAGTGAGAAGACCCCCGGAAAGGCCATGAGAATCCAAAGCACAAAAATTCCCAACCAGGCTTCATCTTGGAAAAGAAGTGAAGAGCAGAAAAGTGATCACACATAGTTTCTTAAATCAGTATCATGTGAGGAGAAGAGAGATCTAAGGGATTTTCTTTCGGTAAGCCCCCCAAAACCACGAATATTCATAGAGATGATCCTCATGGTTCAACCTGAGAGTCAGGTGACAATTCTCTAAGTGCTTGTGGTGTGTTCAGGGATCTGGCAGCTGCTTTGATTTGAGCTGAAAGAGGGGTATACAGTCCATAAGTGCTAGAATCATCTGCTGATTTATTCCTGCTAGACTTCCTGATAGTTATTCTAGAATATGATCGAATCCAAGGGTAAAGTAGAGGGAGAGATAGGTGATTTGTCATAGAATATATCCAATGACTTCAGAAGTGAAGGGTCCATAAAAGAAAGAGAAGTGGTGGGACTAGAGGGATCAGTATATGTAATAGGTATAGTGTTCCTTTGGAGTGGGGGAAACTCTTCCAATGTAAAGGGAGGGGGAGACCTCGAGGGAAGGAATTGCTAAGGCGAAGTAGTAAAAATAGGTTCCAGTATAGGAGTACCTACAGTAGGCTCATCGAGTCGCGAAGTAGAAGTAATCAATGGTAGGGTCTCAGAGGAGGCAGGTGGCTTAGACGACGAGGTGAAAGGAGCCCGAGTAGGTTCTAGGGCTGAGGTTTCCCAAGCAAGAGTTTCAATATCTTGGATATACTGTAACTCTCCTTTATTTAGGTCACCAAAGGAGGTCAAAGATGATGAATCGTAAAGGCCAGGAGGACTGGAAGAGGCAGAAGTATCAACAGGAGGAGACCGCTCCATAGGTGAGTCAGTATCGAGTTCCATCTCAAAGAAGCCAAGTTTTAATGGCAGCCCATGATGAAGGGAGGTACAGTTATTTTTTAAATGACCAGTATCATGACAGTAGCTGCATCTGAACGGAATATTCAAATAATCTAATCTTTGGGTAATAACCAAGCTAGCACAATCAATCTCAATCTCAGGTAGGAGCCCTTTTGAGACACCCAGTTCTACCAGTACCATAGCCATTCTCTTGTCAAATATAAGGTGTACATATTTTTCCAGAGCCACAAATCTCCCTATTGAATTCCTAATACCTATCAAGAAATATGTATTCCACAATGGGAAGGGTAGAGCCGACATCAAGACCCAAAGATGTCATTTGACGACTCTTTCTTCGAGCAGGTCAAACTTAGCATGCCAACTGTTGAGGACCAGGGAGCCATTCCCAATAGTCCAGAGGGAGTTCAGTTTACAAGATGCATCCGAATCCTCAATAAAGACAATGACCAACCAACGATTGGATAGGAAGCTAATGGTAGGGGTATAGTTAAGGATAGGCTTCCAATGAGTCGTGGCCCACGAGACCCATTCTTCCTTGTTCATGCTGCAATACTCCAATCGACCAATCAATGCCCTACGACAAAGTTCAAAAACCCTATCCAGCATTACGTCCCTCCCATGTACATAACAACATTTAGAGTTTATGGCTTTCAAGAGTTTGGCTTTCCTATGCTGGTGATATCGTGAGGAACAGTCAAATTCCTCAGAGGGACCACTAGGTGGACAGAGATATGGAGACTCCATAACCATTAATGTCTGGGTAGTCGAAAGGGGAGCTAATGCCTTCCACGAAGGATAGACAGGAAATAGGTCCCGAGAAGGTAACAAGCTAAGGCCTCACAGTAAATAAACGAATCTCGATAAAGAACAGAAAGAAAGGGGCTATACCCAGAGTCCAAGATAAAAACCGACAGAAGTACAGTAACCACAGTAAACCCTGACAAGAAGCCTGAAAACAAGGACGCCAGAAAAAACCTTAGAACCCCAGAAAAAATAGTATACTTCCCATTTTTTTGCATGGTTGGTACTAACTCTCGAGAGAGGGTGGACTCCATGTCGGGTTAAAACCCATCAACAGATTATGAAGAAAAAAACAAACCCCCGTCACCTGTGAATAATAAAAAAATCAAATAGAGTAGTAACAGTCAGATAATGTACCTCAAATTCCGGGTCCAGTGCGGTCCTTCAGACCGCCATGCCGCATCAATACACAACAATCACAAAGGCAAATAGATCGCCCCAGTCGTCATCAAAGGATAAGGTCAATCAATAAAGGTGGTGGATCCCGCTAACGTCGTTACACTAAAAATAACATGCAAGATTCAAATACATGATAAAGGTGGCGAAATCCTGTGAATGTTGCCGCAAATGGAGGAAAGGGAAAATGGTCCTAAGAATCTGCTACAATCCTAGGAAGAAACGACAAATGGCTAAGTGTGTATAAACAGTCTACTGAATCATGATAAATGGTAGTATAACTCGTGCCCATCCTTCCATCTTGGGATGTCCTCCGCTGTGAGTTCTCAGCCGCCATAATAGTAGGCCTGAAGCCCTAGCGGCCATGAATCCCTAGCAGTGCACTGAAAGACGCATTGTGAGCACTTGCCGAATCTTTGATCTCCTAAGAATATAGGAGTTCAACTTTGCTCCAACTTGCAATGATGGGAGAGGTTAGAGTTTGGAAGATAAGAAACAATAAAGAAATAAAGGTTGAGACCACTAACAATATTTTGAGTAGCCTGATGCTCCAAATTTCAACAAGGGGAGTATGATGTAGGAGTATCCCTACGGTTTTGACAATCTCGTATCAAAAACAAAATTCTTTTTAATTTCTATTTTGGTGAATTTTATTTATATAAAATTTGCAATTTGTTGAGTTTCAACAATAAGGGTCCAATATTTGGGTCAATGTGGAATAATATACTTAAGTTTGTAATTTAAATTTAGATATGTTGTAGAGGAAATATTCACCTACAATCTCGCCAAATTTCATAAGAAAATATCCATTTTAATTATTGTTCCCAAACCCAAGATGGGTTGACTGGAAGTTCCCAATTTCAATCATGACAATATTAAAGTATTTTGACTAGTGCACCACCTTATTTTCTTGGAATGGGACTTTGAGATTGATTTTGTTATAAATGAAATATTGATCTACCTTTCCATCAAATTTAATCACAAAATGTGGACTTTAAAGGCCATGACTAAGATTTGAAATGAGTGCAATGAAAACTTAGTCATCAATCCATGTGTTCATTTTTCCATTTAGGATTTCAATACTTAAACTATGAATCTTGATTTAAATACGAAAATGAGAAAGGTGATTACTAACTATGTATAAGTGGTGGTAATCAAATAAATGTTGTATTATCCCAAGAAATGAAATGACATGGTAGCCAAACAATTATAACTTCAGAGTTTAAATATTTGAAAATTCTATATAAATTTTGGATTTTTTTCTCTTTGAGTTGTGGCTTCGTATAGGTGTTGAGAATTGTGTATAAAATTTAAAGGCCATGAGCATTTTCTCAAGGATTTAGTAAGGATTGAGAGAGCCGTCCATTGATCTAAGATTTTTTTGTAAAATTAATTGCTATAAATTATGGTGTATATTAAATTTTATTTATTATTGTGTATGCATGTTTTTATGGTGTATTATTATCTATATGATCTATGTTTATATTGGAATATCATTAACATTAATTAATTTGAAAAAAATATCAATAAAGTTAAATAATTATGACTTTGGAAGGATTGCAAAGTTCGAAGGATGTAATTATGATTTTGGAAGGATTATAGAGTTGGAAGCATATCAATCATGGGTTAAGATTGACACCCATATGGACGTTTTTTCATTTTTTAACCGTAAAATACTATGAAATGTGTAATAAACACATCATTAGGGAAGTTCAATTAATTTTTGGAGTCGTCAAATTGACACGTAGCCTTGAAATTTGGCAGCATTTATTGCTGCTAAGTTGCTTGGTTGGATTTTCATTAATGCTAATTTATTGTCGATCATAAATGTTATTTTGTGGAATACAGGTTGGGTGTTGAGTGGAGCCCCGTGCCTGCATAACATGCTCAGACCTACACACACTATTAATGAGAAACACCTTGAGCAATGTGGCCATACAACCTTGTGTTGTTGGGTAGGTGGAAGTCCGGACAACTGTTGATACTAACCATGGTATATGTTTAAACCCAAATTTCATACATAACTCGCATGTTTTCAAACTAAAGGACTCACATTTATGTCTGTCATAAAGGTAAAGGTTTAGGTATGCAGGTGAGAGGTCCTTCTATTAGCGGATGTCTTAGTTTCTCCACTGAAACGCTAAATGGGCTACCGATTGGCTGGCTCAAAAGGTTGCACCATGCAGTGTTCTCCTTTGTTTCCAATATTTCAACAGGTCATTTCCAACCTCCAATCCTGACAGGGTAATGGTTGAAGCAAAGGGAAGCATGTGGAAGCCTCATGAATCCAGAAGCCAAAAGAACGCTGTAACACCCCAGTTTTGACCTCATTGCATGAGATGTACATGATGTATATATTGTAAATGGTCATGGTGCGGAGCTAAAGGCCAAGGCCCCACCATTGATTGGTTATGCTATGTTTTAGGTTGAAATCGTCACCGATGGTATATCGGGGCATGCGGCATACCTATTGAGTTTTGTCATCATGTAAATATGCATCTTTAATTAAATGAACCCGACTAGCTACGATCGCGGCAACTAAATTGAGAAGGGGCATGATTTTCACAAGGATAAGGGTGGGGGAAATGTCAAACCTTGGCCAATGAGGGAAAAGGCCATGTGTCATCTTTCCTTGTTTTATCCAACCACCACCATTAATAATTATTGTTGTTAGCTGAGATAGTTATGGCTGGGAGTGGAGTGTGGCAGGACTGTCAGTCCTTTCCCACACGCACACTCCACCCACGGTTGACTTCACAATGGCAAAACGAAAAACCACCGCCATCACTTCCGGGACTCACTACCGCACTTTCTCGACGCCGGTGCTAAAACACTCACGCACTCTCCACTACACAGGCCTCACGATCGTCTGTTCATTCCTCACGACAGCTTGATTGTTCCCACGCATAGGCTTCTTTCCTATTTTGGTCTCACGCAGCCAGGAGAGAGGAGCCGTCTCCACTGTCATTCACCTTTTTCCTCACTGAGGAAGCGAGTGCATTTCAATCTGTATTTGGGAATTTGGTGTGGATTTCTCTCACGCACTATGTCCTGCGTTGTGGTTACTCACGCAGCAAGCTGGGAGCCGTTCGGTCACTATCACCCACGATTTTCCCATGGAGAGCCATCTTATGCTCAGGGACTGTGTGACTGTTGTTTTCCCCATGCTGTGAGCTTCGTTTGCTGTTACGCTCTGGGACTGCTGCAGATTGTTTGGAGTCGTTCTCCCTTGTTAAGTTGTAATTGCTGATTGATTGCCTGTGTGTAATGGTTGGTCTTCGGACTTGTTGGGAGTAGGGATGGGGGCTTGGCTTGCTTGATAAACCTGGTGGGTTTGGAAACCACACAGACAGAGCTAGAGGGTTGGCTTTCTTCTCCACAACCCCTGAATAGCACTGGAAGGGAAGGCAGGGCCTGAGGGACTGTGTAGCAGAGAAGGGACTGATTCCTTGTGTTGGGTGTGTGGGGGTGTCTTAGAAGTTAGGCTAGTTCTGGTGTAGGTGTTCCTAGCTCTGTAATGGGCTCACCAGCTTAGCATTTAGCCTTTCCCAAATCCTTGATGGCCTGATAAACCCAACTATGTTGGCTTGGCTGTGTTTTGTGTATCCTTGGCTATGTGTAAGCCTGCTTGTTCCCTTATTCCTTGGAGAATCATGCCCAGCTCGGGGGTGGCAGCGCTGCTGAGAGATTAAGGAGCACGCTGGCCTATGGTTGGGTGGAACGTTGCAGCGACATAGCTAGTTGCAGAACGAGTTCTTATAAGATAAGTAACCTTGTCTATTTTACTTCTGCAATCATATTTATTGTTAATGAATGTGATGAACATGTTGAATGAATGCTTGTATAAATGTATGTTGCTTCCGTTGTGTATGATAGACAATTGAATCTGTGTATGTTCTACTTCAATGCATTCTGTTTCAGCATTTTCATGAATTCACATGTTCATGGGGCTGGTAGCCCGAATGGTTAACGCCATGGTAGCGTCCTCTTCGCCGGTCGAAGGGTCAGGGATGTCACAAACGCTTTAATTCAGATCTATCTTTGGCTGATCTCAAGAAGCTTCTTAAACAAATGAGCCAATCCTTGTTATCCTGAACAAGTTATTCAAGGGGGATCATGATCTAGCAAAGGCAACTGATAATAAAATATTTGTTGGATGGCCCAAGAAATGATATTCCCAACTCTGTGATTACATAAGGTAGCATGGAGCAATACATGTTCCATACCATGTTTTATGCTTCTATATGGGAAGAAGCATTGTTGTCGAATGTGCAGGTATGTCCAATAATTTAACAAGCTCAGTTCATTAGCATAACAAAATAATAATGCTCCCCTCTCTTTATATATATTTTTTTAAATCAGGATCTTGGCATATATATATATATATATATATATATATATATATATAAGCATCTTGGTTCATTCTATGATAGAAATTTCAACAAATATTACACATTCTTTTAAAATAGGATCCTGGCCCATAGATGGAAACTTCTAGAAATATTACAAACTCTTCAAATGCTAGTTGGGATATAATTATTTTCAATCAATGAATGGTGAATCAATTAAAAAAAAATCAATAAAATTTCAACTGTTAATTGAAAATTTTAACTGCTAAAATTCCTCAATAACTTTCTTTATGCAAGCAGTTCCTATAGACTCCTCAACTGAATCAAATCTTGATTCAATTGAGCTTCTCTCTTTCTATTGGTCTTCTGCAGGTCTTGGCTCACCTATGAAGATAAAGTAAAGGCAACCACACCCTGGGCCGCCGAAAGGCTTTCCCAACCTGCGTAAAGAGACTTTCAGTAATAGGTGATTGTCGAGGAGTGCAAGCAATGTATTTCAATAAAATTCCTCTCCCATGTACATGATTTATATGTTGAAGACAATATGAAAAATATTTATAAGACTATAGGAATCAATTTCTATGCAAAGTCCGACATCTTGGAAAATGTCCTAATTGGAGCCGATTGTTCCCTTGAAGAGATTCAAACTTATAATGCTCTTTTAAATACCTATAGCCAACCCTTCAATCCCATCTGATCCAATGTTGTGGGGGGGATTCTAAGCAGGATGATAAGTGAGGCAATATAAAAAATATTTACACAGAAGTTTTCACTAAATTACAAGAGTAAAGAGTAAAACTTATTGTAGGAAAGATTCCAAAGGCTTTGACCAATCTACTAGACTTCAAAGTACAATTATGGCTATGATTAAACTCCAATGAGATATAGCTTGCTAAATCTATGTTGTAAGGTATTTCCAATTTTTTTCAAATATTTAATCAAATCAATGTTTTAACTGAAAGTGAACTAAGTTCATTTTTTATACTCAAATTGCTTCATTCAATACTTAGTTCATTCAGTTTCCTTTGTTCTAGCATGCTATTTTTATTTTTATTTTGCATTTTGAAAACCCCCAGTACCCAAGCAAGATTAAGAGAGTCAAGCCCACCAATAAACTCAATCTATCCTAATCCTGCCATGGCACAGGCTAAGCCAACCAATAAACTTACACAACACCACAAGGAGGATTCGGGCCTGGTGGGTATGTAGTTGCGCCGAAGTAAGAAGATAATACATATATCAAGGCAAGGCAATAAATTTAAAATATATATA
>LPNX010962826.1:0-14611 GCA_001517045.1 Pseudotsuga menziesii | reverse complement strand
CAAATTAAGGATCCAAATTAATTAACAATTTACTTAATAAACATTATAAAATAATAAATCATTCCATCAGGGATATACATGTAGTTACTTCCATTGGGTTCGAGGACATGTAAGTAATTAGAGAATTATATAGATCATAGATCTACGCTAATTAAAAAGTGAATGTATAATATAAATCAAAACCAATTTACATATGAAAAATCATAAGAAATCAAATTGAGATATTTTCACTATCTCCATGATCAAGTCTATGCAAACACTTAAACAATCCTTCTTGGATTCGCACGAGAAAAACATAATCAGATCAATGATACTAATAGGAAGTCATAGATCCATGAAGTAAATGAAATATAGATAATTTTAAATATAAAAAAAGCATGTACGCTAGTTGTTACAGCTGCGTTTTCCACATAGAAACCCAATAACGGAACAAATATTTTTTCCCTCAAGGACCAACATTAAATCCATTGTTGATGAAAACCGAGACATTGTAAAAGGATTTTATGTACTGCACAAGTAATCATAGACCCTACAACTTGCACTAACTTATCAACATTTACTAAGTAAAGTAAAGAGATGGGAATAAGTCCATATAAATGGATACCATGTTTTACGCAAATGAAAAACCCAAATTATGTAACATAATCATCCCCATCATATTTACAAATGAAGTCCGCATTGCAATTTTTAAACCAAATACTATGATCATGGTGGTAAGACGATTGAAGATGGAAACCATTGATTTTTTAAACCAAACAGTACCAGCTTAAACTAAAATTAAAACGCATATGAAAAATCACACAGCCTCGGTGATCCCTTAAATGAACAAAGAACATATACAAAAAAGTGCTTGTAAGACCATCTCAGATGGCTTCCACCTTCTTTTAATTAAAACCATCGTTAAAATTATAAGATTTTGGGGTAATTCCATCAGTGATGGAACCTGAATCACATCAAAGAACAAATACTGAGCATGTAGAAACATTGCCAGGGAAATGGATGCAAGTATGTGTAGGGTAAAACCTAAGGGTTTAATTTCTAAAAACAATGGAAATAAAATTGAAGAACTTATCTTAAACATGGTTGTGGCTACAACTCTCAACCCCATGTTCATACCGAGCGTGACCTGCAACTAAGGATTTAGGGTTTTAATAATATGTATCAATAAAAAACTATAACATTAACTAGAACTTTAATAAAGGGTTTTGAACACAGAATTACCTAGGAATTTAAAAACATAGGCCTCAGAGGTGGGGACCCTATCATCTCCCTCTCCAACACCTTAAAACATTGGAAGACATTATGTGTTACAGTCAGAAATAAAATTCATTTAACAAAAAGAAAAGAGGATTTATGGTTAAACCCTTACCTGGACATGTTGTAGAGAGGGATATGGTTTATCTCCTCTCAATTACCATTATCCCTCCTCTACCTACACCCACAATGAAATATTTTATCTCTGAACCTCGTAAACAATGAATTTTTATGCCAAGTAAGTATGACATAGATGATTTTGTCTTTACCTACTAGTAACAAGTTCTTTAGGTCAATGTATTGGTCGACTTTGTTAACGTACAATCATTTCATTGCAGAATACCGAAGAAATCATGGAATCCCAGGAACACCTCTATATATTTACAATACGATGATGATATCCATAACATTAAAACAAAAACACATATGAAAAAAACACAACTATAGAGCAGAGCTTTGATTCTCACCAATTTTCAAAACCAAACACCCAGTAAAAGTTCCACCATGAACAGTGCAAAGATCGACTCTCTCTTTCCCACATGCCAAACAAACCAAATGAAGGGTTTGGATAACTTCCCAAATGCATTAAACCTTTGTTTAAAACCTAGTTATGAAAATGGACAGATGGACGGTGGAGATGAAGTTTATAAGCTGTGTGGAAGGCTTTTTTGTGCTGTCAACTCACAGCTATGACACACCTTTAATTACAAAAATCAACCAAGGACAGAGAGAAATAAGTCAGCACCAGAACATTAATAGGCCTTAATCATTTTATACAAATTCATCAAGTCCAAACCATGTGATATAACACAAACCTTTCAAACCTTATAACATATCATATGAACCATGGAATAAATCATATATAATGGCAAACAACAACTTTCTATTCATAAACCTTTAAATGTTGTATTATTATAACAAAGGATTACAATATGGTTAGTACCATATGCTTTTACAAGCCCCAATAATTTGCGCTTAAGGGGAGAGTGACAACACACCATAGCTTAGTATATGGTAACGCCTAAGGAATTTCAATTACACTTAACAAACTTATTGCATAAGGGATGGGGTCAAGACTATGAATAGTCTCTGAATCCTTAGGGAAAGTAAGGCCCTCACAAAACTAATCAAAATAAGAGAAAGTAAACGGAGAACATCACCTACTTTGTAATGAATGAATATTTTGTAAGGAACAAGACATTTCCTCAAATAAAAGCACCTGGCATAACAAAGAAGATACGTATATTAATGAATTGTACATGAGTAATCTGCTAGTAAATGAAGGTAAAAATTATGCATGTAATTTTTTTTTTATTTTACGATTTTGAGGTGTGTTACATAATGGTATCATAGCATGGTTACAACATTAGGCCTGAATCTCCTCAACACTTGATATGATAAAGAAACCAAAAAAACTAATTCACTTTATTTTTTTGTTTATATTCTCTTGCAAAACATAAAGAAAAGGAAAACTGTATTTTGTAGGAAAACATGGCAGATGCAGAGATATCCGCAGAAGAATAAATTCACTCCAATAATTCTTTAAATAATGAAGAGAGGAATTTAAGGGATGGGGAGATCCTGGTAGACTTGAATGACAGTCAAGATAATAAATATGAACTGTGAAAGAACCTATCTCATATCTAAGAAAAGTTAAAGAAAATAATGAACGAATCCTAAAATCGCAAGAAGAATTAAATACTAGTATATTAGCTAAGGTACATAGCGATGAAAAAGAAAAGAATAAGGAATTTGAACACAACCAACCAAAAACTGCACGTTACAAACATAAGGGAAGAAAACAAGAATTTCCTAGTCTACCTGAAAATTCTAGTGAAGAATTAGTCAAACATCACTAAGGAAAACAATAAGACTCAAGCGGAAGCAATGATGATTAAAAAGGAAATGAAATACAATCCTTATGAGGAAATCTCTAGGGAGTTTAAAAATATTAAACCACCAATGTTTAATGGGGAAATTGAAAAAGGTGAAGAAGTGGAAGCCTGGTTGTTAGGGATGAAAAAGTATTTCCAAATATACAATTATTCTTTTGAACTAAAGCTAAAATGTCCATCTATAATATACCTGAAAAAAAATATATATGGTGAAAGGATATAAACAAGGTCAAGGGAATAAAGGAAATATATCGAACTTGGGAAAAATTTTAAAAATCATTTTCAAAGAAGATACTTATCGAGACAGTGCTACGAAGAGAAGGCTAAAGAATTTTATGAGTTAAGGGTAGGAGCTATGACCATTAAAGATATCTATACTAAGTTTCTGAGCCTATTTCATTATGTACCTTACATAACTGATGAAAATCCTAAAATACAACATTTTCTTAGTTGTTTTCCTATCATATTGAAAGAACAGATTGAGTATGATAATCTGAAGAAGATAGAGGAAGCATCGAGAAATGAAAACTTCTGTTATGACCAAAACAAAAATAAAAGGAAAAGTGTACCAACTTGGAAGAATAAAAGGAAAAATAATTTTGATTTAAGAAATAAACATAATAAATTCCACAGAAACACAGAGAATAACTAAAGGGGGTTTGAAGGTAATAACTACACAAGTTTCAAACCACATAATTATGCAGTAAAATAATGTCCTACTATTTTTAACAAAACAATGCACAAAAAAACCTTAAAATGTTGGGAGTGTGACGTGGCACATTACCTTAAATACTTTCCAATAAGAGAGAAATTTTTTAATGTTCACTCCATTCAGAGAGCAATTACCATTGGAGACATGACAAGGATCATGTCCACAATTTGCGTTACTTTGGAAAACTGGAAAGCACATCATCAGACTTCCATGGTCGAGATCAAAGCTATGGTAACCACTCAACCTGTTTCCATTTTGATTGATCTAGGTGCAAGTATGAGTTATATATCACTTAGAATAGTTGAATCATGTAAATTATCACCAGAAAGGTTTGATAAGTCACAACTAGTACAGTTAGCCACCGATACTAAACGAAAAGTTACTAGTTTTGTTCGGAATCATGAATTGTTGATGAATGGTTTCATTACGCATGCTGATTTGAATATTGTTACTTTAGGTTTCTATGATCTCTTAATAGGAGTGGATTGGCTTAGAAAACACAAAGTAATGTTAAACTGGTTTGAAAAAACTTTTACATGTACAACCAATATTGGAAACATTATTAAAGTAAAAGGGATTCTTAGGAAAGTTACAATTAGAGAAATATCCACTTTACAAATGATAATATTCATAGGAAAAGGATGCAAAGTGTTTGTTGTCTATATAATTAATGATAATGATAACTAAAAATAAACTTAAACTAGAAGACATACGAGTCTTAAAGGAGTTTGAAGACATCTTTCTGGAAGAAGTCCCTCGAATTCCTTTGAAAAGAGACATTGAATTCATGATCGATTTGATACCTAGAGAGCTACCATCATAGAAGGATCCTTATGGAATGCACATAATAGAACTTACATATCTCAAATTAAAACTACACGGATTGATTGATAAAAATTAAATTTGACCTAGTGTTTCTCCTAGGGGAGCACTTGTCCTATTTGTGAAAAAGAAATACGAAACCTTAAGGTTGTGCATAGACTATCGATAACTAAATAAATTTGAAATAAAACATTGATACCCACTAGCCCATATAGATCATTTATTCAATCAATTCCATGGAAAAACTATCTTTTCAAAGATAGACTTAAGGTACAGTTATCATCAAGTGGAAATAAAAGATGAGGACATCTCTAAAATTGCATTTAGAAACTATTACGGTCACTACGAGTTTGGCGTAATGCCTTTTGGGTTGATAAAGGAACCTGCTAAATTCATGTACTTAATGAATAACATTCTAAGTAATTATTTGGACAAATTTGTGGTTGTCTTCATAGACGACATACTAATATACTTAGAGAACAAACAAGAACATAAAGAACATTTCAAGATAATTATTCCAGTACTAAGAGAACAAAAACTATATGTGAAGTTCAGTAAATGTGATTTCTTTAAATATAGGATTCAATACCTCATAAACATAGTGTCCAAGGCTGGAATATTTGTCGACCCCAACAAGATCAAGGCCATCACCGAATGGATGGGTCCTAAAAATCTAACCGACATAAGATTATTTATGGGGATTATCGGATAGTATTGGAAGTTGATCAAAGGCTTTTCTAAGATTGCCTACCCCATAACTTCATTACAGAAGAAGGGTAATAAGTTTGAGTGGAATAAAAAATGTATGGAAAGATTTAATAAACTAAAACATCTACTAACTACTGCCTCGATCCTAAATATTGTTGATTCTTTCAAGGACATTTTCATATGTACCGGCACTTACAATGAAGGATTAGGAGAGGTTTTAATACACGAAAATTATGTCATGGCCTATGAATATAGAAAATTAAAGGAATATTAAAATAATTGTTCTACGCACAATTTGGAACTTGCTTCCATAATTCACGCCTTAAAAATGTGACGGAATTACCTAATTGGAAGAAAATTTCTAGTTATGTCAGATAATATAAGTCTTAAATATTTATTTAATCAACAATATTTAAATGATAGGAAAGCAAGATGGTTGTATTTCTTAAGCGAATATGATTTCAAAATCGAACACATAAAAGGAAAGGAAAACAAAGTTCCATATGCTTTGAGTTGTCATGAAAATTTATTATTTTCAAGCAACAACTACAAATCTGATCTAGAAAATCAGATCCTAAGTGTGTAAAATGCTGATAAAGAATATCAAATTATAAAACAAAAGAATGCTGAAAATAAACAGAATCAAGTAAAAACATCTTTCATCCTAAATAAACAAGGGATGTTGCTCCATTAAAACAGGTTCTACATACCAATTATAGAAGAAATAAAACTTACAATTATGAATGAGCTACATAACTGACTGTATTCAAGACAACTTGGATACCAGAAAATGATCACCATGATAAAAAATGATTTCTTTTGGACAAACATGAAGAAAGAAGTAGAGGAACACTTAGCTCACTATATAGAATGTCAACAAGTTAAGACAAAACATCAACATCCAACAAGACTATTGTGTTGATGTATTTGTAACTTCGGAATGTATTCTTCTATGTATCTTATATATTGTAACCCAATGTTTATTCTAGGATGTTTCTATTATGTATTTGAGTCATGTTGTCATGCCCCGATGTTCCGATTGGAAGGATTAATAATGTAAACAAGTCTTGTCAAGTCATTGTTAAAGTGCCCACAGTTTTGGGGCACTAGGGTTATTATACCCTCATTAAGGTGTAGGCTCTAGTAAGTAATTGTTAAGTTGGGCTGACATGATTGAGTGTACTTGAAGTGAACGAAAGAATATAAATAGAGAGTGAGAGTCTCTCTATTTATCACTTGCAACACATCACTCACTCACTCAAGTGTGGCACATTAGTGAGGAAGGAAATACACTGGGACTAGACAAGAAGAAGACTACTGCTGTCGAGAGTGCATCTTACTGTTTTGGTGCTGATTCTATCTCTGAGGAAGTTGAGGGTTTTTCTCCTTTATGGTTTCCCTGATAAAAACTCTTTGTGTCTCTTGTCTCTTGTGATGTGCTTATGTTTTATTGTTGTGCTTGTTATTCTCTCAGTGAAAAGATCCTAAGATCATAATGCTAGCTTATATGATGAAAAATTAAAATTGTATCAGAGCTAACCTGAGAAGAAGACATTGTGCAGCTACAAATGCTAGGGCTTCTTAATTTTTGGGCCTCTCTCCATAATTCATCAGCAAAAGCATGCTAGGATGACTCTCCATTGAAGGGCACATCTTTCTATCAAAACATAATTTGATTCCGAGCATTTTAAGTCTTCGATGCGGAAATTAGGGCTTTCTATAGAAGAGGAATTTTGAGTGAGACCAACATAGGATTATTCTCCTCATCAAAACCGAAGTTTAGAGACCTGGATTAAGAAATTTGATTGGGTGAAACTCCAGGAAAGTCAAACCCTAGTTTGACCCCGAGCTTGAAAAACCCTAAATACTAAAACTGATAAGTTTTGGTACAGTCACTATATTCTGAGTTTGGAGAAGTTTCAAAAGCTTAAAATTGCAGGGGCTTAAGATAAAATCATGAAGAACACTGTGTCCAAAATTTAGCCTCATATTCACTATATTCCAGGAGATATGATCTCTCAACGTTAGGGTTCCAGCCTCTTTCAGAAATCATCCATAAACAGGACACCTGGGGAGAATTGCAATATCTTGGGCTACAAAGGTCCAAATGGAATTCCTGAAGATTTCATAGAAAGGGAAAGGATTTTATGTTCGGTGTTATGAATATCAGACTCATAAGATCAACCAGTGACACGTGGAACTCCGTACAACCTCACTGTTCTGAACAGTCCTGTAATAGGTCACCTTGAGAAAAGGATCATAAATCCCAAATGTTGAAACCAATGCTGATGAAAACTATGTTGTTAGATCAGGGACATGCTCAGTTACCTCAGTGAAAACTTTTAGACATAGAGGAGTAGTAATTTCGGAGATATCAAAGAAACAGTAACGAGAATTTCTATAGAAGAAATTGGAAAATTAGGGCTTCCTGTTCCAGGAGCTTCCCTCCACTGTTTTCAGAAAAGGAGTACATTGGACAGCTCCACTTGAAGATATATATCTATCTATCCAATCAGATATGAAAGATTCCAAGTTCTGAAAATTAGGGTTTCTGTGACAAACCCTAGATCAGCCAGCTTCGGAACCAGGATGGACACCTCATATCGATAAGATCTAATCTATTGCTATTTTCATTTGAGGTTCTCATTTCAAAGTAATCGGCTTGATGATAAGCTCGATGAAGTTCATAAATTCCAAGCATAGAAGTATTTGATATCTCTGAAGAAAATGAATTGGACACCTACATGAGTAGAGAGGTTCCATTTTCAGAGGGAGATGAGGCTAGAAGCCTTACACAAGAAGAACTCGGTCAAGGCCAAGAAGATCATGATTGATTCAGTCACGGATCAACTTGTACCACACGTGTCTTCCTTAAAGATAGGAAAGATGTTTGATTCCTTGACCAAGATATTTGAAGGGAAGAATAGAAATCAGAATATGAACTTAAGAAACCAGTTGAAGAATGTGAAGATCCAGAATGCAGAGACCATGCAGTCATAAGAGTCTCTCAAATCAAAGAACAACTTTTAGCGGTAAAAGAAAAGGTGAAGAATGCAGAAGTGGTGATGGCCACCTTGAATGGCCTCCCAGGATCATGGAATTCATTCATTCAAGGAATGTGTTCCAGAAGGAAGTGATTACTTTCAGCAGACTCTAGGAAGAAGAAGAAGAAGCTCAACTCATAAGAAGAGAAGAGAAGATGGAAGGAAATGAAGATCAAGCTCTCAAAGAAGATACCTCAAGCAATGAGGAATATGATGAACTCAACTCTTGAAGAATATATTATCCACCTTAGCATTTGGATAAGAAATGATGCTATCATGAATGAAGAAGACGATGAAGCTGAAGACTTAAGAAGGAGTATACCCACGAAACAAATAAAGATAAGTATTCAATTGTCATTTCATTGTTTTGTTATGCATTTGTTTATATTCAATTAATGTATTATGCATGATAGAATGTTTGCATTAATGACAGTATACTACTAATATGCATGTGATGGGTAAGTAGCTCATGGTGCTATACAACTCTCCATTGCTACTTATCTAGAATGAAACCTCTTTGCTGACATATTGGATTAGTGCACAATCTCAATGTTGTCCTGGTAGAGATGGAAGGCATCTAGAAAGTTTCAATGAGATATGGATGAATGTTGTATTGGCTAAAGTAGTTGCATGATCATATATTTATGCATAAGTGTTTGCCAGTATAAATATTCCTTATGAAATGTTCTAACTATACAAATGCATTTGACTTGTAGGAAAGATTGCAGACATAATCACCTACAAGCAAAGAAGAATGAAGACTGGTTCCAAAGAACAAGTGAAGACATTTCAAAAACAAAGAATAATATGACGAATATAGCGACATCATTGATACAGAACCTTCCAGCCATGAAGAAGTAACCAAGAAGAAATGGAAGACCAGTTCAAGAAGAATGATGTCTAGAATGCAGTATCAATACATGAAGAGAAGTTCGTAGCTCCATCATGCAATAGATGGAAACATCGTGGGATACAAAGCAAGATTCGTATCACGAGGCTTCTCACGAAAGGAAGGCCTAGACTCCGAAGAGACATTTGCAGCCAGTAAGAGTTGAGACACAGACATGATGAGATTGATGAAGATCTTAACCTTTGCTACAAGGTTGAAGATGCAAGTCCATACACTAGATAGTCACATATAATATTAGTAGCATAAGAAGCTACTTGTCACTCCAGTACAGAATGTTTTCAGTGCATAGAGCACAGAAGACAGAGTAAGTATGATGCTCCTCTTCAGAGGGAGTGACTATAGAATATCCTGAGGTTCGACATGGTACGACAGGATGGGAAGATTACTGATGACTCTAGGATTTACTGAGAGTAAAGTGGATTCCAACCTTTGCTTCAAGGTTGAAGGCGGAAGACCAGTGATGCTCCTATTATGTGTTGATGCACTATTGTTATAGGCCTAGAGGTGTGGCAGAGTGTGGATGGAATCTTCCTTGGACAAGGGAAGTATGCAGTAGAGATCCTGAAGAGGTTTGGGATGATGGACTGCACGACTATGGCCACACCTATGGCATCGAACCTGAAGCTATTGAGTGTTGCTTCATCAGAGACGATTGATGCTACGATGTACCGTCAGATGATTGGGTTCTTGATGTACCTGAGACCAGATATTTGCTTTGCTATGAACATGTTCACCTGATGATTGCAAAACATGTAGGGGTACAGTTGATTATGGGCTCAAGTATGATGTGAATCAAAAGATTAACCTGGAAGGTTATGTTGATTCAGATTGGGTAGGTAGTTCCATCGACAGGAAGAGTAATTCAGGATGTTGCTTCATTATGGGATCAAGTGTGATCTCTTGGTTTAGCAGGAAGTAATCCTGTGTGGTACTGAGTACAGCTGAAGTAGAGTATGTCACAGCTTGTTCAGCTAGTTGTGAGGTAGTATGGCTACGAAAGCTATTGTCTAATATATTTGATCTCCAGATGGATGCTACTTGTATATATTGTGACAACCAAAGTTGCGTAAAGTTGTCAGAGAATCCAGTGTTCCATGACAAGTCGAAGTATATTGAGATCAAGTATCACTATATCAGGGATATGGTGCAGAGAGGAGCAGTGAAGCTCCAGCATGTTGTGACAGAGGAACAGATAGCTGATGTATTGATGAAGCCATTGGCTAGGCTAAAGTTTGAGTACTTCAGAGAGAGACTTGGTGTTCTCCAGATCGAGGTTCCCTCCAAGAGAAAGTGATGAGACCCATAGCCATTTTGACATGGTGAGAGGATTGGTTCCTTCCATGGTCAGATGTAAGGGATGATCCATTCTATAATGGTGAGAGGATTTGGTTCCTTCCATGTCAGATATGAGTGCTGACTGCCATTCTGGGAATGGAGGCACCTGGTCAATTACCAGGAACACTCAGTCAGGGACTGAGAGAGCCATTCTGATGAGTAGGTCAAATATAAGGGCTGAGCCATTCTATTCATGGATAAAGGATTAAGTTCCTCCCATGGTAGATGTGAGAGCTGGCCATTATGTTGAGTAGGACATATGTAAGGGCTACCGCCATTCTGACGAGCAAGTCAGATGTAAGGGCAGAGCCATTCTGTTCATGGCTAAAGAATTTAGTTCCTTCCATGTCAGATGTGAGTGCTGGCCATTATGTTGAGTAGGACATATGTAAGGGCCACCACCATTCTGACGAGCATGTTAGATGTAAGGGCAGAGCCATTCTGTTGATGGCTAAAGGATTTAGTTCCTTCCATGTCAGATGTGAGTGCTGGCCATTCTGTCGAGTAGGACAAATGTAAGGGCTACTGCCGCTCTCCAAGAGAGTGGAGGCACCTGGTCCATAACCAGGTAGCTCAATCTGGGACTGGGGGCCATTTGGATGAGGGTGTAGGATTCAGTTCCTACTAGGTCAGATGTGAGTGCATGCCCTTCTGACGAGTAGCTCAGATGTAAGTGCTGAAATCTTCCATCATTGTGATAGGATGTGTTCTTTTCTGGATGAGAGTGTCAAAACCCCAAAAATTTAAAAAATTTAAAAACTTTTAAATAGCGTAAATGTATGTTAACACAATCGTTAAATACTGATTAGTTAATGCTATTTATTTTGTAACTGTAAGATCTTTACTTGGTTGGAATGCTAGTTGAGTTTTTTTTTTTCAGTTTTCTGATTGTTCTCTGTTTGCAACAGCAAGTAGATATACTACGTTAGACTGGGCTTACTTAGCTGTAAAGCTAACGCACACAGTTTTCATTTATCTTACAGATCGACAGGTAAAGTTTTTGGGATTGCTGCTAACAGATCATTCTTGAGTAAAAATAAATCATATGCTGTTATCAAGTGCTTTCAGTAGAGAACTAAATAAATAGATCGCATGTTAAACGGACTATTCAGCTTCTATAGGTATAGCCTCCTTTATTTCACTTTTGATATAAAGCAAAATATGATGAGAAAGGTTAAAAGACAATAAAGAAAAGGATTGTCATTTCCAGTTATATCTATGAACTCTTCAGTTGAATGAACATTCAGAGATAAGGATGGTAGTTTACATAGATTTCTTTTCCAATTTTACCTATAAAAAAATTACTGAAATTACTAGCACTAGTAAAAACTACAAAAGCAATGTTCATTAGCGAATTTAAAGGTTGACAAGAGGCTATTATAGTTTTTAAATGTCGCCCTTTTTGAATGGTTATTATCACCAGCTCAAATCATATAAATAAACAGAGTTCTTTGAATAATTATGGACATAGACATTTATAATAATATATTTCATGATAAAAGAACTACTTCCCATGTTGTACGTGGTCACTCCTTGAGAAAATAACTCATAAAATAATAACACTTGACAAGTAAAAGTAATGGTTAGACTCCTTGTTAACATTATTACATTAAGGTAATAGGTCGCAAGGTAAATGCTGCATAAATTATACGACCATAACACTACTCCTAAATTTCATTAGTCTTGTAATTTAAGTTCATTGATTACACTATAATCAAATGAACTAACCTCAAGTGAGGTCTCCCAATCTAACTTTTACACTCCAAATACTGAACTAGACTTAACAATAACAAGTCATCTTTGTAGTTCATGGTTTTAGTATGAGGATCAATATTACTGGATTTAACATTACAATGCCAATATTCCAAAGTTATAATGCTTCGTTGAAAGTAAATACATTACACTATGGTTAACATAAATAGGATATAGTTTATATTGTTGCAAGGTAGTATTCGTTTTCATGCTTGATAATTAACATTATGGTGTTTGACCTTATGCAAGTCAAGGTCGAAGGGTGATTATATAGCACCTTCATACCATGATTATGTTGGCAAAAGCATTGATATGGAACCTTCCCACTATGATTATGTTGGCAAAATGCAATGCTACGAAACATTAGAGTCCGACCCACTTATTGGCAATAATTTAAGGGTTAACGTGGCTGCCTCCTCGCCATGCATTGGGCTGTATAAGTTGACTTGCCTCCAATTTCGATTTAGTCTTCCTCTCACCTGCGGGCTTTGAGCGCTGCACTGCTGAACGCTAGTGGTTCTTGCTGGTTGATGTTTGTTTTGCGGCAGTCTGGTGTGTAGCCCGTCTTCGTGGTGCTCCTACATGGGCTGTGTTGAGTTACTCCTTCGTGGGTTGCGTTGTATTGCTCCCTCGTGGGCTGTATTGCATTGCTCCTTCGTGGGCTGCGTTGTATTGCTCCCTCGTGGGCTGTATTGCATTGCTCCTTCGTGGCTGTATTGTGTAGCTCCTTCGTGGGCTGTGTTGTATTGCTCCTTCGTGGCTGTATTGTGTAGCTCCTTCGTGGGCTGTGTTGTAATTCAAGTCTTGAGGGTTTACAGCATTGTGAATGCTGGTGGTTGACACTCGCGTCTCCTTTGGGAAAGGGAGTTTGGGTTCTTCGCGGTCCATTTTTCCCCGGTGAAGAAAGGGTTTCAGTACCCTCGTTCCAGTTTGCTTACTGCTTGACCCTTCGCAGGTACGTGAATTAAGAATACAATGTGATTTTTATTTTAAGTTTTGTTGTTTATGAAGCTGTTAGGGTTACTGACTTAAGATTTTTTTTTGCTTGACAGGTTTGCCTTCCAATGTCATCTGCCCTTCGATGGCAGACTTTCCCTTCAAAGTCGTAGCTGTAACGAAAAGAAAACATAGCTCGGCACTTCCTGGTAAGCCCGGTTCTTCGATGTACGTCTCCATGCTGTCTGTTGACAGGGTGCATAAATAGTTTCTTGGTTTCTTTGTTCTTCGCTTAGCTGTAGAATACTCCCACACTTCACTAGGGTTTATCCCTGTGATAAAAAGGTTACGGCTGCAGGCCGAGACTGTGTTTATTGGTTTACTTGTAAAAATAGTATGGCGAGGGTTGATAGGTGTAATGTTTTGCTTTCGGGTTAAACCCTAGCTCTTTAAGAGCTTAACCGGCTACGGCCGTGGATGTAAACTGTTAATTACTGCAGGTTTTGGTTTTCAAAACAGGGTTTACAGGCTTTAAGCCTTTGCGTTATTTTAAATGTGAATAGTTACAAACAGGCTTCGAGCCTTGATTTTATAGTTGGTTATGTTTATCTTTATAGGCCTTTGGCCTTGCATTTGCAGTGAAGGTTATTAAATGGTTTTAGTAATTATTTTCCAAGTGTTTAATATGATGTGTGCAACTGGTTTTTCTCCCTTGCTGTAATGTACAGTTTTCGAAGAGAATTACTTATTGGTTATCCTTTTATTAACCCAGCTGTGAATGTTTTAAATGGTTTTATTTAAAATTTACTTATGTTTAGTTTTTAATAAAGCTCAAGCTCCATGATGGAGCATTCTGTACTTTGTATTCTAAATTCTATTATATATATATATATATTTATATTTAACTATGTCTTGATTTGTTTATTTAACTTGTGCTTTATATATATATATAAATAATGTACAGAATAAAATAAAAACAAAGTTATAATGTCCAGCTTTTATGATTTCCTTACTATAGTTATATAGTTTAAATTATTTAGGGTTTTAAATCCTAAATCTACAGTTAGGAATTACTGTTGCAATTTATAATAATTAATATTATGTAAACATTCTATCATGATAATTTTGTATTTATATTAGGTTCATAAGTAACTTTATTTATCCAAATCCTATTCTAGAATCTAGAACATAAATATATACTGTTTTCTATTCTGTATGACACTATAATAGATATTTATTTATA
>LPNX010962822.1:610523-668987 GCA_001517045.1 Pseudotsuga menziesii | reverse complement strand
AGAGCTTCAGGAGGTAAAACCTTGAACCATGCATTCCTTTCTCCATTTTAGTTCTAGTTTGTCAAAGGCTACCCACTGTATTTTATAACTATAATTGATGTTGTTTTCCTTGATTGTTGGCAGACTGTGCAATATCCCATGGAACATCCAGAGAAATTTGAAAAGTTTGGTATGTCTCCCTCTAAGGGTGTCCTATTCTATGGACCCCCTGGTTGTGGTAAGACGCTTCTTGCAAAGGCCATTGCCAATGAGTGTCAGGCCAACTTTATCAGTGTGAAAGGTCCAGAGCTCTTGACAATGTGGTTTGGAGAAAGTGAAGCTAATGTACGTGATATTTTTGATAAGGCCAAGTAGTCAGCACCTTGTGTCCTTTTCTTTGATGAGCTTGATTCAATTGCTACCCAGGCAAGTATTATTTCGATACTATGGTAACCACAGTCTGTATATTATGTTATTTTGTATGTGGCTCTTCCTACTTGTTTATAGTCTCCATAACAAGATATGCCAACTTTCTAGAAATAAATGAGCTTGTCGAGCTGAAGTTTTAGTCAATTTGGTTATCGGCTGACTTTTAGCGTGTTGAGCTGTGCAGCGTGGTAATAGTGGGGGAGATGCTGGGGGTGCGGCAGACAGAGTTTTGAATCAGTTGCTGACTGAGATGGATGGCATGACTGCCAAGAAAACTGTTTTCATTATTGGGGCTACAAATTGACCTGACATTACTGATTCGGCTTTATTACGACCCGGTCGCCTTGATCAGTTAATATTATACATACCTTTACCTGATGAAGCTTCCTGCTTTTAGATCTTTAAAGCATGTTTGCGGAAGTCACCTATTGCAAAGGATGTTGAAATTGCAACTCTTGCTCAATACACACAAGGATTTAGTGGAGCTGATATTACTGAAATTTGTCAGCGTGCTTGCAAGTATGCTATTAGAGAGCACATTGAAATGGTAAGCACGTCTTAACATCAGTAGACCTTCTTTCTTGGAAGATGTTGAGCAATTCATGTTCCAATATATGATGATCAATTTTGTACATTAATATTTTTCCTTAGGGTACTTTTGGAAAGCAAGAAAATGCAAAATCTTTGCTTTAATTATCAGTGCCTTGGAATATTTGAATGAATTTTGCTCTTCTGTCGTATGTAGGACATTGAAAAAGAAAAGAAAAGAAAAGAAAACCCTGAAGCCATGGATGAAGATGAAACTGAAGTTGCAGAAATAAAGGCAGCTCATTTTGAGGAATCAATGAAATATGCTTGAAGGAGTGTTAGTGATGTAGATATACATCAATATCAAGCATTTGCTCAAACTTTACAGCAGTCTCGAGGTTTTGGGTCAGAATTCTGGTTCACAGATCGAGCAGCTACTACTACAGTCAGTGAAGGAACCACAGATCCTTTTGCTACACAAACTGATGTTGATGATGATGATGCATACATGAAGTAGTGTATGCATTTTATTGTTCCTGTCTTGGTTTGAGTCCACTTTGCTAACAAGTCTTGGTCCGGATTATCTGATTGTTGATCACCTTCGATACTCTCAGTATTATCTGACCAGTTATAACAGGGATGATGAGAAAAGTCTACTATGATCAGACTTTAGTTCCTTCTATATGGATGCAGCAGTTCGCATGATTACATTTGTTATTTTGTGATGCTCTGATTGCTGATTATGCTCAGACATTTGATGCTATGTAAATGATGTCTTTTGATTCTTTTGAATAATAAAGGCTGGTATTTTTTCCTCTGAAAACTAATTAATATGACATTACATGATTTACATGTGTATTAGATTTTATTTACAAGTGTTGTAATTAATTATAATGTGACTGCATAATTCACATGTGTATTAGATGAGAATAAATGTATGATTCTTTTTTTTTAATTTAAACATAATATCATATTAAAAATTTATATTGATTAATAATGGACACCATTCAAACTACTAAAATATACTACTAAAATATAATGACCATACATAAAGCGACAAAAAATGACTAAATTAGTGACCAATAAATGAGATTAATGACCAAAATTCGCAAACAAATTGACCAATAATTGAGAGATACACGACCAAACAATGAAATACAAATGACCAGAAAAATGACCAAAATTCGCATATCAATGACCAAAAATCAGTTTTGGTGGCTAATTTATGGTCTTTTATTACGCGACCAAATTTGGTCATATTCTAGCTTGTCATGTGATCATTAATTTGGTCACAAATGTGGTCATATATTTGGTCAACGATTCAAATATATGACCAAATTAATGACCAAATATATGACCAAATTAATGACCAACCGACAAGCTATAAATGACCAAAATAAAAATGACCAATTTTGGTCATGTAATAAAAGACCGCAAATTAGCCACCAGCGATCGCCAAACCAAAAGTGGTCATTGATATGCGGATTTTGGTCATTTTTTTTGTCACTAATCTCTCATTTTCCACTAGTGGGCCTCTTGTGTATTCATAACAACAGTGATGTGAGTTCCAGTGCTAGCTTGCACATGGAGTTTCATACTTTAGTGAGGCTCAAGATTCCATGTCTATTGGGGGAGTTTAAAAAATGTTCAGTTTTCCATTGTGAGAGATGAGCTCCCAGTATAGTGGTATAATTTTCATAACCTCATTTTCCTCCTCTACAATGATAAAATTTTATTGTTTTTATTGATGGGTGGAAGAAGGAAGATAAAACCATGGGATCCAGGCATTCTTAGGAATGATAGAGTTCAAAAGGTAGCAGAAAAAATTGGGTCCTTGTAAAGGAGGCAGTGGGATCCGAGAATTCTACTCAGTTACTTTAACTAGGTTGCAAATTTTTCTAAAGGAAGTGGCATCAGAAAAATGGCTATGATCAAAGTGGTGCAGCAAAAACATGGTGGAAAAATTGACAACACTCTATGGTGCTTCTGCTTGAGGACAAGCAGATTCCTAGGGGCTCAACTTGTTATTAATTATTCCTCCTAGGATAATTGCTTACTAATAATTGTCCTAAGGCATGCATTTAATTTTATTTCAGCAATTTTATTTATTATGCACAATAATGGTGTGGAATTAAGGCTACCATGTGAGGAGGGTGCACTAGGGAAAGCTAGTCAACTTCCCTTGGTAAAAATAAGAAGTCCATGACAAAAGCAAGCAAGAGAATAAAGGGAAGTTTTCTAAAAGCAGAAAAAGTACATAGAGGTAAAAGCAGGAAATGATTTCAAAGGGGAGGGTGCATTTTCCTCTTATCGAGCTCAGAAAAGATGTAAGAGAAAAGCAGGAAAGTTTTTTAAGGAAAGAAAGAGTTTCCTTATGACCCAGGAAAAGCAGAAATTTGTCATAACTCAAAAGAGGCAGCGTTTGAATAAGGGATGGTGCAGTTTCTAATTGTGAAGGATGATTTGGAATTGGAAACAATTCCACATGGTCCTACTTGCCTAATTTCCCAAAGGGGGCACTTTTGTGGCTAGGGTTAGGTCACCTATGGGGTTGACTTGCTCTCATAGGTCACCATTGGCCTCAACTTACTAAGTAGGTCATCCATAAGTCTATAAAAGATAAATTCAAACCCATTGCTTTAGTTTGGTTGATGATTTGATTGCTGAATTCTTATGTGAGCATTACTTCCATTCCCCTCTACCTCAAACTACTGGGAGATGAGCCCCAGCCTTCCATTCCCCTCTCCTTTCATCCGTTTTTCTTCCATTGCAAGTGTGGGGCACTAGATTTCAGGAATTGAAGAATTTACACAGTTATTTGCAGCCTCCATCAATTTCAAGTCAATATCCAGTGAATCCCTAGCTTCATTTATGCTCACAGCCCCTGCTAGTCATGATCCAGGCCTCCTGCCCCTTGTTTTTGGAGCATCCTTGTAATGGTCAGTAAATGATGTAATTTATGTTTGATAGGGTCATAATATTCTACAAATTACATGTATCAGTTCAAAACATATTTTTCCATAAAGAGTCTTGTCTTCAGTTTTGCCTAAAAGGCCTATTTTAGCAATGTATGAGGGAAATTGAATAAAAATGAGTGCTATAAGTAATATGTCAGGTTGGGGAAGTGATTGAAGGGATTTTACATATTCAATGAACTGATATTCACCCCTGATACAGTTTTAATTATTTACAAAAATGCATTTGAGATGATTTAACTATTTTTTTAGACCCTACCTAGATTACTAGCTTTTAGTAACTAGTTTTGGTAAAATTGATGTAAAAACATTTATGTTAACTCAATATAAGCTCTGTCAATTTTTTTGGGTCACTAACAGGCACACATTCCCACATACAATTCCAGAACCATTTTTATTTGGGTTTGTACCACCTTTTTGGATCCCCCTATGTGCAGGGTTTTCCTTGGCCAAAACTGTCGTAAAACCCCAAATTCATCCAAAACTTCTCAGAACCTTCCAGAATCTTTGAAAAATATATAAAACCTTTATTTATGCTATATTAAGGCTGAAAAAACCATTTTCAAGTTTCTAGAAGCCCCTGGTTAAAACAAACCGAACTACCCTCCTTAGCTTCACGGTTTGGCTGCCCAGAAGCGTGGTAGTAGGTTTCCGCGGAGCGGATTCTGAAACCTAAATGGAACCAGATCTAAATGTGATAGGGGAGAGGGAATTCCATGTCTAATTTTCTTTGGTTTCTTCCCACTGCTCATTCTCTTTTCCTGCAAAATTTCCTAGAATAAACCCCTTCTTTTCCCAGTCCGAGAAGTCATTGTGTAAATTAATTCAAGTTCAGAAATTTTAATATAATTTACAGAATTGAAGAGTGTTCAGGTCTTTACACCAGACTTAGGACATTACACTGTACGTAGAGGCATCATCTGTACCTTCTAGCCTGTGGAGAGGTGGCCCATATCCAACGATCAGGGCACGGTGGCCCATTTTCAAAAAAGGGTAAATATTTTTGCTTTACTTCAATTTTTTAGCATAATCATCATTGTTTGTTTATTGTATGTTTCTAATAGTTTGTTTTGTGGATAGATTTTCCTTTCTGAACTCTACCCTTCTGTCCCTTTGACGGAAGGGAGGTGCCATGGCACGTAGCCAGGATTTTTTCTTGGCTACAGGGTGATCAGTCTCTAGAGGAGACTTAATAGCTTTATCCATATCGAATGACCATGGTTAGTAATATATCACATAAAATTGTGTGCTTCAACTTGCAAATCACTTCATCTATATAACGATATGTTAGTTTTTCAACATTAAGCTAGTATTATTAGGATCTTTAACTAAGAGAATAACAAGTACAACAATCAAACACAAGAGACAATGAACACAGTTTTTTTCTTCGGGGAAACCATAAATGGAGAAAATCCCACAACTTCCTCAGAGAAAGAATCAGCACCAAAATAGTAAAAGCCCAAAATAGTAAGTGATCTCCCGACAGTAGTAATCTTCTTCTTGTTTAGCCCCAGTGTCTTCTCATTCCTCAACTATGCACTACACTTGAGTGTGTATGAGTTGTGTGATAAATAGAGACTCCAGTTCTCTATTTATACTAATCCCAACATGACTAAAACCTTACCAGGGTTGACCTCTACTAGGAGATTCTAATAACCCTAGTTCCCTAGAACTGTAGGGACTTTAACCCTTAGACAATCGAAGGGTTACCCACAATGACTTGACATGACTTGTTTGCATTATTGATCCTCCCGATCGGAACATCGGGGCATGACAACATGACTCAATTACATTATAGATACATCCCAGAATAAACATCAGGTTACAATATATAATATACATAGATGAATACATTCCGAAGTTACAAATACATCAACACGAGATGCCCACCTCTAAGAGTATCCACTCCCTGGATGACCCATGAGGATCATTGACTTGATATTAACCATAAGTCCAACTTCATATTACCATAAGCCTTCAGTATTGATATTAACCACAAGGATTTACAATAAAACATCGCCACCTCAATCATATGAGGATACTTAGGACTTGATACTAACCACAAGCCCGAATTGATATTATTGACAAGTCCATAGAATGACTATTGATTTTGTACATTCAACATAAACTGCATAGCCATACAAGAGGAACTTAAAAACAAATTTAGCAATACATCTTCTTAGAGTTTTTATTGGTTCATCTAAATGCTTAATTACCGTAGTTGATTTTTTCTAACACATCTAGGTGCAATTTGACATCATATAAATCATTACAATATTCATAAAATTTAAACACACAAAAATTATAATGAAACTTATCTTGCACAAAATCCAAACAACTAAAGTCATGACCAAAGAATGATTTTCCTTTGGTTTTAAGCATTTAACGTGGACAACACTCTCATGTTGGGATATGAGGAGACAAAGGAAAATATGAATCACTAGATTTCGCTCCCACAAATATTTCCTCAAATGTTGCTACATGTCCAAGATAGATAAGGTAATTTGCACGGAAAATGAAAGAATCCATCACCACTAGACATTTTGGTCCAAATTTTATGAAGACCCAATTACCAACACTCACCCAAGCTTGTGACCAATCCCCTATATTTCACACTAGCTCGACCACTCCACTATTAATGTACAAAATGCAAAAGAAACTCTTCATGATTAGGCTACAACTTCAACACGAGCTCCCTTCAATAAATACAATTTTGATGAGGTTTCCAACTTTTCAAGAACTTCGCTTTACATAGGAATTCATTCCCTACAAGTAGAAATGGCTCCTTTTGGATTAGAACCCAACAATGTAATAATGATGCAACATTGTCCTTCACATACTCTCGTTCTCTATACAACAAGAAACAGATCTTCATTATAAGTAGCATGAAGTTTCATTGCAGCATTGTATTCTATCAAAAGAAGCATTTAAGGGGACCATAGTATTTAGAAAATCAATGAATACCAATATAACTCATATTTATAGTTTCAAACAAATTGATGCAACATGGCATTCCTATTAGTTCCCTATCCAAGTTCACCAAGAAGCTCAGTTTGACTTATTAATCAATGATCCTGACTTATTAATCAATGATCCTATCAAATCTTCACTTGCATAGTTAGACAATAAAGCTAGTCACAATAGTGTACACTTAACCTCATAAAACATGTTGTATTTCAAACATTCATTTTGCTAAACAAATCCCTAAGTTTCTATTTTCTATTCCAACAATGCACTCAAACACTATGTCAAAATATTATTGCCCTGGGAACAATAATGTATTTGTTAAACCTAACCCTTCTCTCTTTTAACCATGAATTCCTACCTTATGTGCTAAAACAATAAGACTAAGCACACTTAAATTCAAATCATCATAATACATATTACATTTTCATAAGTGTTCTTTGCAACTTAAAGGGAAGTTGATAGCTATGACGTATAATAATGGAGCATACATAATAATCAACTCATACAAAGGTCGATTATTTGGAAAGCTAAAGTAGAATTAAAGCGTAAAAAATCATATCATTTACTTGATTTTTTGTATTGCTGAATTCTTTGAATTTTAATTGCCTCATTTTCGTTGATGCCAGACTAAAAGAGTTGCGTGGGCATCTCAACGGAACGGAAGTATACGTCATTAAGCATTAGTAAAGCCTCCGCGCATAATCTGAAAAAGCGTGTTTGAAGCCAGTTCGACGCTAACTGAAGCTACATGACGAAGACTTCATCATTAAACGTAGTGCAGCCTCAGCTCAGGCAAACCCTTTTGACATTTGTACTCTAATTTGATGGATTCATTGTACACATGTTAATCCATCAACCATCACCATTAATTATATCTTTTTTTAAGAAGAAAAAAGCCTTAAAAAAAGCCTATCCTTCTTATTCTCATAAGAATCAAAGGTCATCAGTGTATTCAACCCAGCATCGGGTCACATAACATGATAGCCCACCAAAGTACATTCAACCCTATCATAATTATATGTTAATTCATCACCCTTAATTAATCCATCACCATTAATTATATCTGGAGTGCGATTAAATTTTAAATTTTATTAAATCAATGAGCAATCAAGTAAGCAAGCAGAGCTCCCATCCACCCTTCAATTTTTATGTGACACAAAACAAAACGGTATTATGGCCACCATTACGTCAGCAGACGGCCAGCCCAGGATCGCGCGTCTTTGCTCCATGTGCGGAGCGTAAGTGTTGCTTTCCATGCGCATCATTGGGAGGAGGCCTTGAAATCTGGTGCCAAGGATGGGCTTGCGGGATTACGTTGTCCTCTCCATGTTTCTATTTTCCAGTGTAAATCAGTCATTAATGCTCTAATTCACGCTTGGAATTTCATATTTTATTTGCGTGTCAAAAGAGGAAATCTGGTGATGTTTTTTTTTCACATCAATCATTTTACGTTTTATACCCTAAAAAAAAAAAATTTGAGTGTCAATTTCTGTAAAACTTACCATACAATTTTAGTGAATATGTTGAAAAAGAATATGGTGAAAAGGACAAGAGCAATGTGGCATTTTACCTAGTGATAGTTATTGTGATTATGGTAGGGAATGGGAAGTGTAATTTTGATCTTCATTGCTTAACCCGTTTTTATAGTGGTTGTAGATATTAATTAAAATCATTATGTGATCATATTTAATAGCATAAATTTTATTAACATTTTGATGCACATTTGCAGTAAGTTTGATTCATCTATAATCTACACACAAGTAGGTGCAGAGTTCGGACTCCAAACCAACTCGCAACCACATATGCCCATTTTGCAACAAAGAGTTGATATCAAGATTTAGTCAATACATTGCATGCATCATAGTGTGAGTTATTGATAGTTGTTACTACACCTATAAAATATTATGATGGGTTACTTGAACCATTCAATGTCAAAAAAAAATATGCAATACCTTTTGTACCCATCACACTTGACTTGCCAAATGTATAGATAGCTCTCAAATACGCCTTTAGAGGAAAAAATGTTTTATAGAACATCAAATTCCAAGTGATCTCTATTTGCCAATCAGGTTTCAAATTTGAATCCTTTAATGCAAGAAAAATTTAATTTCTCTGAAAATTGTTCATTTTCATCATTTTATTAGCATTGTTTTACAACTATTTACTTGTAATTTAGTACATCTATCTTTAAAGAGGCTACCTTTTACTTTGTTTTATTAATTAAAACTCTTAAACATAAAATAAGTTTATGTTGACGATTGGGAGCAATTATTTCCAAGTTTGATCCAGATTTATGCAGGAACGCAACAGAATACACAAATAACCATAGAAATAAATATGCAGTGGAAATAACACTTCATTTCATTAATCAATAACTGATACTTGTTTACATACAAAATGGAAATAAACTAGCTAGAGTGCTGGTAGTTTATCTTTGAGAAGAGATGTGGTGGCTACATGCCTCTGAACTCTGTGTTACAATGAGGCTCGAAGGCCTATATATTATTGAGAAACAATGGAAACCCTACACATCCAAAAACCTAACCCTAGGAGGTGAAACGCCTTAATGTGGGCCCTGTTGGGTAACTTGGTACATCAATTTCCCGGGGTCGTAACTTTAGCATACTACCCCCGTTTGACGCACATGATACATCGTTAGAAAGATTTGTTTAAGGACTACATCCCTAAATAACAAATATTAAAGACTCATCTTTGTCAGACCATTCGATGTTGAAAAAACGTCGTTTAGGGCCTCAAAACGGCTCCGGAAGTTTAGGACCCGAAAACTGCCAAAAATAGTAAATTCTGCTACAATTAAGGAAACTGAAAAACTGAAAGAAATAATGGTGGGTGGCCACCAATATCCTCCTGGATCATTCCTCCCCCCTTGGGAAGCAATGGTCCCCATTGCGTTGAGTTCCTCCATGAGATGAGGAAACTTCTATTGAACTTGGTCCTTGGTGAGCCACTTTCCCTGGTGAAGAAGTTGGCCTGCTTTGACAACTCGATATAGCTGGATCTTCTACTGGCAGGTGTTCTTGACCTATGTGTCCATAATCCGATCAGTTGTGGCTTGTTCCATGCAGTCAGGGTTTAACTCTGTTGGTGTGAGTTGTTCTGCTATGTCTGATGTGTCCAGTAGAGGTGGAAAGTAGGGCCAAAGGAGGTCCACATTGAACATTGGGTGCAGACCAAGGAATGGTGGAATACTGAGCTCGAAGGCATTGTCCCCAACAGCCTTGGTGATGGTGTATGGCCCATATCGGAGCGGGCGAAGCTTGCGGTGGGGTCTAGCAAGGCACTCCTTTTGCAAATGTAACCACACTTTGTTGCCCACCTGGAAGTTGTGTTGCACCCGATGCTGATCATGTCGCTACTTGTACTTAGCATTGGATCTGTCCAATATGTCATGAACCTGTTGGTGAATGTGTTGAATGCACTCAATGAAGCTATTTTCCTTGGAAACATCAGTCTGGATATGAGCTAAATCATCGTAAGTAGCTACAAATGGCATGGCTACGTCAATGGGACATAGTGGCTGGAATCCCAAGCCCACCTAAAAGGGGCTATGGTTGGTTGAGCTGTGGAGGGCCCGGTTATAGCTGTATTGTACATAAGGGAGGCTCTCATCCCATCTATGTGGATGATTTGAGTTGTACATGTGCAAAATGTGTACAATAATCCTGTTGATGACCTTTTCCTAGCCATCAGTCTGGGGATGGAAAGCTGTGGACTTTATGAGCTTAGTGTCCAGCATTGACCATAGGCTAGACCAGAATGTACTAAGGAACCTGCTGTCCCGGTCTGAGATTATAGACTGTGGGATCCCAAAGTGTACCCACACTCGTTCAAAGAAGAGTTTAGCAATGGCTTCTGCTGTGATATTCTTCTTGTAGGTCGCCATTATGGCCATCTTTGAGAATCTGTCAATGACCACAAACACATAGTCATTGCCATGCTTAGTAGAAGGAAGGCCTGACATGTAATCCATGGAGATGGATTCCCAAGGTCGACTAGGGGTAGGAAACAGAGTATAGAGGCCTTGCTTCTTGATGGATGGTTTGGAAATGGCACAGGAAGTGTAGGATCGGATGTACTTCCTAACGTCATGTTGAAGGTTCGGCCAATAGAAATACTTCTGCAGTACTGCCACTGTTTTCTCGACCCCAAAATGTCCACTGACTCAACTGTAGTGCGCTTCCCAAATCATCTTGGCACGCTCGCTTGAAGGAACACAAAGGTGTCCCATGTGACAAAGTAGTACATCTTGGAGGTGAACTTTTGGAACTGGGTTTCCCTCCAGGAGCATCTGGTATGAGTGGCTGAATTTTGGAGCACTCCTGTAGAGAAGTGGCCAATTAGAAGTCTCGTGCCCACAAGAGTTGAGAACAGTCGTTATCGCCACAATCAGTGGTCAACTAAGGCAGTCTGCAACATTATTGGTGCTTCCTTTCTTATACTTGATGTTCAAGTGAAACTGTTGTAGATATGTGGACCACTTCTGATGGCGATCGTTCTGTAACTTTCCTTATGTCTGCATGAACTACAGGGGTCGGTGGTATATGTGGATGATCGTTTCCTTCCCCAAAATGTAATGCTTCCATTGTCGGCAAGCCTGTATAATAGAATATATTTCTTTGTCATAAGTGGGATATTTGCAGACTATGTCAGACAGTGTCTCACTATGATATGCCACTGGATGCCCTTGTTGAGTAAGGACTTCCCCAATAGCATAGTCAGAAGCATCCATTTCGATCTCAAATGGTTGTTACAAGTCTAGTACTGTGAGAACTGGGGCGCAGCAGAGGCGATGTTTCAATTCTACAAATGCCTTCTACTGAGTTTTCGACCAAAAGAATTTTGCTTTCGCTCCTCCCTTGGTGACTTGAATCAAGGGCCAAGTGATATGAGAGAATCCCAACACGAACCTGTGGTATAAATTAGCAAGGCCCAGAAAGCTGCGAAGCTCTGTTAGAGTAGTTGGGGCTAGCCAATCCTGAATGACTTGGATCTTGGTTGGATCCACATGTACCCCACACTCATCAATAATGTATCCCAAATACTAAACCTGGGTCATGCCAAAAGTGCACTTGTCCAAATTGGCGCACAACTTGTGCTGCCACAATGTTTGGAGGACCTGTCGGATGTGGTGGAGGTGCTCTTCCCAAGTCTGGCTGAAGATCAGGATGTCATCCAAGTATACTATTACAAATGATTTGGTGGATGGAAGCAAGATGTCGTCCATCAGTCTCATGAAGGTTGCAAGAGCATTCGTCGGCCCGAAAGGCATGACCAACCATTCGAAAAGGCCCTCCTTGGCTTTGACGGCAATCTTCCATACATCAGTCGGTTCGATTGGTACCTAGTGATACTCGGACTTTAAGTCGATCTTGCTTAAATATTTCGCCCCTTTAAGCTAGTCCAGGAGGTCATCGATCCGTGGGATCGGGTGCCTATTCTGGACAGTGATCTTGTTCAGCGCCCGATAGTTAATACAGTGTCTCCAAGTCCCATCCTTCTTCTGTACCACTAAGATCGGGCTCCCACAGGGCGATGAACTTGGCCGGATGTGACCCTTCTGTAGCAGCTCCTGAAGTTGCCTCTTGATTTCATCATTCTCCAGAACAGAGCATCGATAGATCGGTCCATTGGGCAGCGACGCACCTGGGGTTAGTTTGATGGGGTGCTTGACCTGACAATGGAGAGGCACCCCAGTGGGTGAGGTGAATATGTCCCGGTACTCCTCAATGACCTTGTCCATTTGTTGTTGTCATGCGGAGGGGCCCTGTCTGGAGGTTGTGGCCATGATCTTCTTCTTTCCCTAAGGGTAGATCATCAATAAAACAAACTTTCTGGTTTTGGAAATGAGCTTACTGCATTGTTTTGCAGTAACCAAAGAGATAGCAGCAGGGGGTGGTACCTCTGGTATCCTGTAAAAATTATTTCCCAACATAATAATAACATTGCAACGTTGGGACTCATACACAGCATGTCGCTTCCATAAGTATGGTTGACCTAATAATACATCAGAAAAATCAAGAGGAGCAATATCACATAATACCTCATCGGTGAAAGGCTTGATGCTGTAGGGAAGGCGGCACTGTTGGTTGACGTGGAGATCCCATCCTTGGTGAAGCCATCCAATGGTGTATAGTTGCAGGTGTGCTGTGGTCGGCAAACCCAACCACTTAACGACCTCTCCTGAAATCAGGTTCTTTTGGCTCCCACTGTCAACAATGAACTGTAGTGGGGAACCCTTTACCCACATTTGGGAGTGGAAAAGATGCTCCTCCTCCTCTGAATCTTCTAGTTCTTCCATTTGGATCTTCATGGTGGCAACGGTAGCGTTGGGCTCTGCATCGATAATCTTCTTCCCTCTGTCATTCCCCTTTCTCGGGTTCTGATTCAATGTCGGAGTATGCATCTGATTCAGAAGCCTTTATCTAGGCCACTAGTGACTACTTAGCTTGACACTCACTTGTGTTGTGAGTACGGATCTTATGGAACTCGTACCACTTTCCCGATTCCTTCTTCGGATTTGTAGTGCTGCTCTTTGCTTGTAGCTTTCTCAAGTTTTCTTGAGTCACCATGCCTTGGCTGTGTCCTTAGTTCTGCGGTTTGGGGGCACCTTTCCCTTTCTTCTGATTCACAGATCCAAAGTCTCACTTTTTCTGTTTGAATTTTTACTCAATTTTGGCAACATACCGATATGCCGTACCAAGCAAGGAGATGTCGAGGAACTCCATTTCCTCTTGAATATATCTGTGTAGACAACTGCGGTACTTCACCACCAAATGTTTCTCTGAATCTTTAATACCCAACTTGGTGCATAGGGTGTGGAACAAATTCGTCAGCTCATGCACATATTGATCTCTTTACTGTCGTAGCGTAGTCCATTGGATTTACTTGTCCTCATAGCTCCCCACTAGATAATATTGTCCCTTTATGGAATCTTGAAAAGAATTCCAAGTGGGTACGGCCGAGAACAGAGAGGGTTCCTCCTCGTCCTTTCTTGCACAGTAGGTTTCCCACCAGTCCTTGACATGGGGGGCGGCTTTGAGTAGAGAAAAAGTAATATTTTCTCGGTCAGAAAAGTCATGAACCGAGAAATACCCTTCTAATAGATTCAACCATCTATCTACTGCATCTACATCTACTCGACCATCAAATATGGGAATGTTGAAGTTTACTTGTACCTTAAAAGGGGTTGCGCCTCCAGAGTGGCTGCTAGATGTAGATGCACCGCCAGTGGGAAGTCATTGAAGGATATGGGCGAAGTTATCCATCATCGTGTTCCTTTGTTTTTCAAGGGCCTCGAGAAAAATTTTGATAGGATCTTCTGTGCCCTCATATTTCTTTCAATCCCCCATGGGTGGCTATTGGGATTTGCGAGGCTGATCTTACAAAGGTTCAACCATATCGAGCCCTAAACTCTTTATACGTCGCCATCGTTGGGGACATGCAAAGAAGGATCGAAAAAGAGCAGATTGCTCTAATACCACTGATCCGGATTTATGCAGGAACACAACAGAATACACAAATAACAATAGAAACAAATATGTAGCGGAAATAACAATTCATTTCATTAATCAATAACTGAAACTGGTTTACATACAAAATAGAAATAAACTAGCTAGAGTGCTGGTAGCTTATCTCTGAGAAGAGATGTGGCAGCTACATGCCTCTGAATTATGTGTTACAATGAGGCCTGAAGGCCTATATATTATTGAGAAAAAATGGAAACCCTACACATCCAAAAGCCTTACCCTAGGAGGTGAAATGCCTTAATGTGGGCCCCGTTGGGTAACTTGGTACATCAATTTCCCGCGGTCGTAACTTTAGCATACTACCTCCGTTTGACGCGCATGACACATCGTTAGAAAGATCTGTTTAAGGACTACATCCCTAAATTGAAAATATGGAGTTTGGAATAGACTCATATTTGTCAGACCATTCAATGCTGAAAAAACGTCATTTAGGGCCTCAAAACGGCTTCAGAAGTTTAGGACCCGAAAATTACCAAAAATAGTAAATTCTGCTACAATTAAGGAAAATAGAAAAATGAAAGAAACAATGGTGGGGGTCCAAGAGGAATAGGTGGGTGGCCACCAATATCCTCCTGGATCAAAGTTGGTTCTCTGACATTCATGCTCCTGATTTATCTCTACCACTAGATGTACAGATAGACTAGAATCAGTAGAATCCTGGTAAATATTTGATTGTATCTCAGTAGTTATAGTTTTCCTATATACTAGTCAATTACGGTCCTAAACTATAGGATCTAAAACTATATACAACGGCTATTTATGCCAAATGAGTATCAGAGAAATGCATCGAAGCCTTTCCTCACAAACTTCTTATTTTGGACTTGGTATTAGAGCCCTCTTATCATCCATTCTATATCATCACAACCTCAAAGCATGAATTCTCATATACCCCTTGCATCATGACTAAAGATCAACTCGAATCATCTTCTTTACCAGTTATCCATGTTCAATCAGAAAACCCCGGTTTCACAACCAGTATCATTCTTACCGAAGTTAATTATGATGTCTGGTCCCAAATCATGGAAATGCAGATCACAGGGCGTGAGAAGCTTGAATACCTCATGGGTAAAACACCTCCTCCGTAGGTTACTGATGCTTCCTATGCAAAGTGGTATGCTGAAAATCAAAATCTCAAAGGATGGTTGTTGACTTCTATGTCACCAGAGATTATGAAGCGCTATCTTAGACTATCTACTGCACGTGAAATCTGGACTGCTCTTGCCAAAGCTTTCTATGATGGGTCAAACGAATCACAACTCTTTGCACTAAATCAATGGGCATTCTCCACCAAATAGGTTGGTCGTCCTCTTTCCACATATTATGGAGATCTGGTAGAAATCTTCCAAGAACTAGATCATCGTGATAGGATTGTCATGAAGGATCCTGAAGATGTTGTCACCTATAAAAAATCAGTTGAGAGATTGTTGGTGCATATCTTCTTGAATGGACTAGATGCAGACTTTGAACAAATTCAAGGTGAGATTCTCAAGAAGGATCTTGCACTCAATCTTGAAGAAACTTATGCATATGTTCGCTATGATGTTGTTCATCGAGTTGCACTTAATGGTGAACCTGAACACTCTAAGTCAGCTTCTATGGTGGTTCGTCGAGGCAAGCCTCACCAATCACAAACACATCCGAAACCAGATCAAATGTCTGGTTCGCCGAATCATACAACTAACCAAAATCAGTCATCTAGATCACAAAATCGTAGCTATGAAATAGGAGCTGCAAAATCAAAACGTGTGTGTACCCACTTTGGAGAAACCGAGCATACAAATTCACGTTGATATGAATTAATTGGGTATCCAGAATGGTGGGATCTTGCCAAGGCATCTCACAAATGAAATTCAAAGTCAACTCATCATGCTTCTGCTGCTGTGGTTAAGCCCTCCACCAACACCAGCACTCTTGAGGAAGCCTCTTCTTTCATTGCTACTTTTGGGAATGTTGGTAAGGCTCTTCATACTTCTACCCCTATTAGTCATAGTGAATGGATAATTGATTCTGGTGCCACTGACCACATGACCTTTGACAGTAACCATATTCAATCTATGAAATCCTCAGACCAACATATAGTGTCCACAGCCAATGGTACTCCCTCTCCCATGGTTGGAGAAGTCTTAGTTTCTCTTACCCAAAATTTGAACCTGGAGTCTGCTCTGGTTGTTCCTTAATCATAACTTATTGTCTGTCGCTCAAATAACCCTCACTTTGAACTATGTTGTGATATTTTGGCCTAACTTTTGTGTTTTTAAGGACATCCAGACTCGGAAGATAATTGGTTATGGTACTAGGAGAGGGAAGCTCTACTATCTTGATCTACTGCTGGCAAGCTCAAATCAGTTGGCTCAAGTTTTTTCAGCTGATATGTCTGACAAACATCAAAATTCAGAAATCTGGTTGTGGCACAGGCATTTAGGTCATGTATCTTTTGGATATTTACATAAATTGTTTCCAAAGCTCTTTTCTCAATTAAATGTTTCGGATTTTAAGTGTGACATTTGTGAACTGGCTAAAAGTCACCGTGTCCCATTTCCCATTAGTATGAATAAGAGTCCTGCACCTTTTATGGTTATTCACTCTGATGTATGGGGACCTGCAAATACTTCTTCTTTGAGTGGAGCACGTTGGTTTGTTTCATTTATTGATGATCATACTCGCATGACTTGGGTTTGTTTAATGAAATCAAAGAATGAAGTTAGTTCCTTGTCTCAACAATTTCACAAAATAATAGCCACTCAATATCAATCTATTATTCAGGTTCTTCGTACTAATAATGGTGGAGAGTTTGTTAATCACGACTTGAAACAGTACCTAAATTTACATGGCAATGTTTATCAAATGAATTGCCCTTACTCCCCTCAACAAAACGGGGTAGCAGAGCCAAAAAATCGCCATCTTCTTGATGTTCTTTGTGCTTCCTTATTTGGGGCTCATATGCCTATCAGTTATTGGGGAGAAGTCATTACTGCTGCAGCCTATCTCATCAACCGCGTACCCTATAGTTCCCTACAATTTCACACTCCCTTTGATGTCCTCCATAATACAGTAAGTGCTCCTACCAAACGAATCTTCCCCCTAAAGTTTTTGGGTGTGTAGCCTTTGTGCACCTTCACAAACCCTTGAGAAATAAGCTAGAACCCCTTGCCCTTCGGTGTGTATTTGCTAGCTATGCCTTGCATCAAAAAGGTTATCGGTGTTATCACCCCACTTCTTGTAAAATTTATGTTACCCTTGATGTGGTCTTTCATGAAAACGATATGTATTATTCTACCTTCAAGTCTCCACTTCAAGGGGAGAATAGAGATGAAGTGCAGACTTTGCATCATCCTTTGGACTTAGAGCTTATAAGTGGTAATAATTTGGACACTAATGGTGAATGTGACCATTTGGAAACTAGTGATGAATGTCTAAGTGATGGTGACACTGTAACTAACAGGGGTGGTTGTCTAGATGGGCAACAATTTTTGGAGAATGAGGTTCAGGATCAAATGGAAGTGTCGTCAGTGTCTTCCTCCTCTCATGATGTATCATCTAACCAATTGTCTTCTCTAGCTGATTCCATGATCAAGCCTCAGGTAAATTCTGAATCTGAACCTCACTTAAAAATGTTACCCGATCGAGTCACAAGAGGGAAACCCAAAGTTAACTATGAACCTGTTCTCAACACCAAATCTAAGTATCCCATAAGCAATTGTGTATCCTACCATAGACTGTTAAATAAAAGTAAGGCATTTGTGAATCAATTATCTGTTGTAGCTATTCCTAATAGTGTGCAGGAACCTTTGAAAGATCCTTGATGGAGGGAGGTGATGAATGAAGAAATGAAGTCTCTTCAAAAGAATTCAATGTGGGAAGTTGTTGACTTTCTTGAAGGGAAGATACCTGTTAGATGTAGGTGGGTCTTCACCATTAAATACAGAGCTGATGGAACCATCGAACGTTTCAAAGCAAGACTTTTCGCCAAGGGTTATACTCAAACATACGGAATCGATTATATGAAAACATTCACACCAGTGGCCAAAATTAATACAGTCTGTATTCTACTATCTCTAATAGTGAATTTTGACTGGCCTTTGCACTAGTTCGATGTAAAGAATGCATTTTTGCATGGAGATCTCCAAGAACAAGTATATATGGAGTTTCCCCTTGGCTGTAATATGCAAACTAAAGGCAATAAATAGGTTTGTAGATTGAAAAAATCTCTATATGGCTTGAAGCAGTCTCCTAGAGCGTGGTTTGGAAGGTTCATGAGCTTTATGAGGTCTATTGGTTACCAGCAAAGTAACTCATATCACACTCTCTTCTTGAAACATAATGGAGAATGAATCACAACTCTTATTATGTACGTTGATGATATGATAGTAACTGGAGATGATCCTGAAGAAAGAAAAGCACTACAGGAGCAGCTTTCCCGTGAGTTTGAAATGAAGGATCTTGGTGAATTGAAGTATTTTCTTGGAATTGAAGGGTTCAGATCAAAGAAAGGTATTTTTCAGTCACAACAGAAATATGGCTTAGACTTATTGAAGGAAACTGGTATGACAGAATGTAGTCCAGCTAGCACCCCTATGGAAGTAAATATGAAGCTAGGTGTGTGCCCAAACCAAGTTCCTGCTAGCAAGGAATGCTATCAGAGACTGGTTGGAAGATTAATGTATCCTGCAGATACTCGACTGGATTTAGCTTATGCTCTAAGTGTTGTCAGTCAATTCATGCACTCCCCAAGCGAAGAACATATGAATGATGTCATCTGGATCTTACGCTACTTGAAGTCATCTCTAGGAAAGGGAATTTTATTCACAAAATGTGATAGCTTGGATGTTAAAGGCTATACAGATGCTGATTGGGATGGGCCAATTGAGGATAGACGTTCTACATCGGGCTACTTCACATTTGTAGGAGGAAATCTAGTTACTTGGCGAAGTAAAAAACAAGAGGTAGTTGCTAGATCCAATGCTGAGGCCAAATACAGAGGAATGGCTAAGGCACTATGTGAATTGTTCTGGATCAGAAATCTGTTGCAAGATTTACATATGAAGCAAGTCAATCCCATGAAGTTATACTATGATAATAAGGCAGCATGTGGTATTTCCCACAATCCAGTTCAACATGATCGAACTAAGCATGTTGAGGTTGACAGACATTTTATCAAGGAGAAACTAGAAGCAAAGTTGATTGAAGTTCCTCATGTTCAATCACAAGACCAGCTTGTTGATGTGCTGACCAAAGCACTGTCAAACCAACCATTTAATGGTTGTCTTGACAAACTTGGCATGAGTGATATCTACGCACCAACTTGAGGGGGAGTGTTGATGATTGGGAGCAATTATTTCCAAGTTGGTTCTCCGACATTCATGCTCCTGATTTGTCTCTACCACTAGATGTATAGATAGACTGAATCACTAGAATCTCGGTAAATATTTGATTGTATCTCAGTAGTTATAGTTTTCCTATATACTAGTCAATTACGGTCCTAAACTATAGGATCTAAAATTGTATACAGTGGCTTTTTATTCCAAATGAGTATCAAAGAAATGCATTGAAGACTCTCCTTACAAACTTATTATTTTTTAGTGTTTAATCTATTATTTTTGATGTATTAAATGTAATATTGCGCAAATGGTCCTCTACTGCTTACTTTCTGCACTAGGACTAATGATGAGTCAGTTCATTGGCTTGACTTACCTTTGTCTTCTCGCTCTAATTTCGTTATATAGACATGCTTGCTCTTGCTAATTCCGTAATATATACATGTGCAAACTTTGGCTTAATAATGAGATTTTGACATTGTTATAAAATTTAAACAAACAAGTAAATAAAAAAGAAAAAAAAATTAATAAAATAATAAAAGGATTATTATTTTTTTTTAATACATATATTAATCCTTCTTAAATCAAATTTGTTTAAATTTACATTATAGAGTCACTTATATATTTTAAGATTGTTATGCCATTTAAGTTAAAATATTAACAAGTTGTTTTTAAATGGCATAAATAAATAAAATTTAATACTCCTTATGTCATTTAACAATTCGATTTTGTTATTTTGTTTTTAATTTGCAGGTATTAAACATGTTTATTTTGGGTATTCCATTGACAACAAGCTCAGCCATTTCAGACATCTAGCCAAGTTGTTGAACAACTTTTATTTTTAGAAAATTGTATTAATTCTTTAGAAACTGAATTTTTGGATTCATTATCTATGTAAACACTATATAAACATAACAAATGCTCTGGTGTGTGTGTTGAGATTGAGTTTGTAAACCAAATTGATTATTTTGTAACTCAGTTTCTTCTCAATAAAGAATTGGTTTCGGGAGATCTAATTCGTGTACAGATTGTGTGTGGAATCCTTGGACTGGCCATCCTCTGGATCATATTTCTTATACCCCTTTGCAATTTCATTTTCAAAATTTTAGAGAGTTTGAGTTATTTGTTTAGTACAGGTTGAAATGCAGGTTTAGTGTATGTGTTCTTTGTAGTTCTGTTTGGGCATTCGAACATGGATTTGAAATCGATTGTGAAAACGTTTTATTAACTATCATTATCATTTCCAGTGGTATAGCGCATGACTCGATTCGACTCAGATTAATTGCATACCTTGTTCCACTCGTTTTTGTTTGACATTTCTACAACGTAGATACAGATTACGTGCAAACATTATTGTTCATTCTAGCCTGGCAAGGAGCAATTGCCCATAATTCTTTTCGTTCTTCCTGTTATGTTATTTCTTTCAGATAGATTAGTTAACAAATTCGAATAGATCATAGATTCATTTTCGGTAATTCTCATCATCAGTTGACTAGCAAGCGTGCTCTTCTCGCTAACATTTTACTTATTCAAGCTTCATGTAGAATGTCTTTTTACAGATACATGCTTGGTTTTTTATCTTAATCTTCACTATGAATTGACCTCTATTAGATGAAGTTGATTCACGGTTGAATCTAAAAGAATTGAATTTTGGTTTGAAAGAGACACTTACAACTCCCCTTCAAAAGCATAATTGAAGTTTAGATTCTTTAGGTAAATAAAATAGGCATTTAGTTTATGCTTTAGAATAAACATTTTGTTGGTTGGCATTTTGTTAATTCATTTAAACCTAGGTATTTTGCTTATTTTAGTTTGGTAATAATTTATATGTTTTACATTAAAACTTTGATTTGGCTTGTAAATTTTAGTTTGTTTTTCGATTGTCATTTATATTACTTGTATTTTTTAAATGATTTTTTAGTTTGTAATTGATATTAGTTTGTAATCTAGTTTAGTTAGATAGTTTAGTTTATTTAGTTTGCAAATTATTTTAGTTAATTTATAATGTTTGGTTTGATTGGTTTGTACTTTAAGATAAGTCTATAGGTTAGTACACACTTTCTAATTTAACATAGGAATAAATAATTTATATTCATAGCTCATAGTTTAGTTTTGCAATCGAAGTGTGTTTATTAGCATTAGGTTAGGTTAGACTAGATTTGGTTAACCTTTGACCTTGCACATACAATGCTTGTACGTCGAAGCTTATGAGCGTGAAATTAATTAACATATAATTTTACCAACACCCTCCAATAAAGAAATTAACCATTATTCTACAACTTTGCAATTGAAGGGTTGCTCCAATTTTTGCATCTCAGATTTTTAGATGATTGAGAATGGACGATTAGGTAACAACAAAGGAAGAATCCCAACAGAGTCGACCACACATTCCATCAACATTATTTATTAAAAAATTAAAACATGGTGAAACTTTAAAACATCTAAAATGAAGTTTAAATGTTATTGTCATGTTACATTTAGCTTCTTCCATTTACTTGTTCAATGCTCAACTTCAAACAAATCCAAAACACAACCTAACTTTCACTATCATGGATCATTTATGGACCCAAATACGATTAACCATATCTAAATTCATACATGGATAAAATTGTGCATCAAGCTTAAGCCTCTAATAAAGTCAATAGTGAAAACTCGTTCAGTTATTAACCAAACAAGAATATACAACAAGATATGGATGAACTCTTGGATAGAGATCACTATCTTTATAATTATTTTGTATACAAATATAAGTTCCCTATACAAGTTTAAATGTTTTTTTTTAATGTTTATTAATTTGTTTCAATGCTACTATAGTTGATTTTTTTTGTTATGATGAGACTCAATGAGTTGTATTGATTTTATAAAGCTTAATGAAATTGTAATTGTGTGGTTTGGATCTCTGAGTAACTATACAATTACAATAATATTAATTCAGCATATGTAGGCTATTATTGATAACATGCGCTGGATATAATATAATGCTTAAATTCTTATTTTCTAGAATGGATGCATTTTGGAAGAAGAGTTGAATTCTCATTTCATAGGATCAAATGATGGTTGTATTTTCATTACTACTCTTCATCTCATAATAGCATTCCCTTTCTTGGATTTTCATATGGGAATTTTCTCCATCGTTGGAGGCCAGGGACCATCTAGATATTGTGCAATCCTTCAAAATTTTGCTCCATGACCTTGTCTTCTTTCATTGTTCAAATCCTCGAAAACCATGTTTTGTAAAGATATGTCTAGTTTATTGTATGTAATAATTATCGCTTGTTGGATGGGATGTGTATTATAACGTAAGGTGGTTTCACGACTAGCCATGGATTCATGCTTTCATCAAATATGGCTAGTTCGAGAGTGTGGAATCTTGGAACATAATTGAATGAGATTGCACATCAAGATATTAATGGAGGAGAATAGTACAACAAGATTGCCAAACTTTGAGAAGAGAGTGCATGACACATGGAAGTGAGAGTTACATATTCTTTTGTATTTATCTATGTTGTAATTTTTTTGTTAGAAAAATTGTCTAAAATGAAGGGATTTGAATGAGAGAACTTCTCAAAATAAGGTGAATTGATAGCTCTTTCTCGTCAGTTAAATTTGATGGAGAATTTGTATTATATGGCCAAATATGATCCATAAATGCCAAGAGTGTTAGATTTTTGTCATTTCAAGCTAGCATTATGATCTTAGGATCTTTAACTGAGAGAATAACATGCACATCATTAAAACACAAGAGACAAGAGGCATAAACAATTTTCCTCTGGGAAACCATAAAGGAGAAAACCTCGTAACTTCCTCAGAGATAGAATCAACACCAAAAGTAAAACTTGAAAACATAAAGATGATCTCCCGATAGTAGTAGTCTCTCTCTCTAATCCCAGCAACTTCTTCTCTCACTCATGCGCCCTAGTGAGTGCGTGTGTGTGTGATAAATAGATAGGCTCACTCTCTATTTATATTCTTTTGTTCACTTAAAATCCCCTCCATCATGTCGGCCTCACTTAACAATTACTTACTAGAGCCGGCATATCTAGGAGAGTCTAATAACCCTAGTTCCCCACAACTTGTGGGGACTTTGCCTCCTCCAACCAACAACGAGGGTTATCCTTAACACAACGGTGGGGACTATTTCCATGACTTACAATGACTCACTTGGGGTCAACTTCTCTAGGATAGTGTAATAATCCTAGGGCCCCACAACTACAGGGACTTTAACCCTTGACCAATAGGAGGGTTACCCACAATGACTTGAGATGGCTAGTTTACATTATTGAATCTCCTAATGGGAACATCAAGGCATGACATGACTCAAATACATTACAGACACATCCCAGAATAAACATCGGGGCACAATACATAAGATATACAAATGAATGCATTCCGAAGTTACAAATACATCAACACTCCCTCTTAACTAGGAAGGTATTCTCTCGACACAATTTAGCAACGCAGGTCTTCTTCTCTGTATCATCTGGATCATCATCGAGTCCTCGTCATATTCAATTCATCTTCATATTCAATTCATATTCATATTCAAGTTATATTCATATTCAAGTCATCTTCATCATCAGATCTGGATCATCACTGGAACATCATCATTGGATCTGGATCATCACTACTGGATCATCATCATTGGATCTAGATCATCACTCGATTTGGATCACCACTATTGGATCATCATCACTGGATCATCATCATGGGTGTTATCTCATGATTCTTCTCATCACAGGAAGTTCTACAAAGCTAGCCCTTTTTCATGTTGGTTGTAGGCCTAGCCTTCATGTAGGTCTTCTTCAGTGCTTATACCTGACCCTAAGTCAGAATTCCCTTCCCAACACTTACATCTAACCATGAGTGGAACACATCCAACACCATGTCAGAAAGGCACACCCAACACTCACATCTGACCATGCGAGAACACATCCCACAACCCTATCAGAAAGGCCCAGCACTTACATTCACCAGCATGATAGGACACACCTACTATCATCTGTGAAAAGGCATAGCACTCACAACCACCGTCATGATAGGACACACCTATTATCATCTATGGAAAGACTCAGCACTTACATCCACCAGCATGGTAGGACACACCTGCTATCATCTGTGGAAAGACTTAGCACTTACATCCACCAACATGGTAGGACACACCTACTACCATCTGTGGAAAGGCACAACACTCACATCCACCAGCATGATAGGACACACCTACTATCATTTATGGAAAGGCTCTGTGCTTACATTCGATCATGTGGGAACCAATCCCACAGTCACATCAGAATGGTTCCTAGCCCTAGGCTAAGGATTCCTGGTAACTGACCAGGTGCCTCCTTTCTCCCAGAGAATGGCATCAACCCTTATATCTGATCAAGTAGGAACACATCCCTCAATCACATCAGAATGGCCTTGCACTTATATTTGATCATGTGAGAACACATCCCACAGTCATATCAGAATGGCCCTCAGCCCAAGACTGAGTATTCTCGGTAACTAACCACGTGCCTCCATTCCAAGAATGGCATTTAGCACTTATATCTGATCATGTAGGAACCAATCCTATAGTCACATCAAAATGGCTCAGCACTTATATCTGACATGGAAGGAACCAATCCTTTCACAATTATAGACTGGCTTAGCCCTTACATTTGACCATGGAAGGAACCAATCCTCTCGCCTTGTCAGAATGGCTCACAGAATCATCACTTCCCTTTGGAGGAAACCTCACTCTAGAGAACACCAAGCTTCTCCCTAAAGTATTCAAACTTCACTCTGGCCAATGGCTTTGTCAACACATCAGCTATCTGTTCATCCGTCGCAACATACTAGAGCTTCACTACTCCCCTTTACACCATATCCCTGATATAGTGATACTTGATCTCAATATGCTTCGACTTGTCATGGAACACTGGGTTCTCTGAAAACTTCACACAACTCTGGTTGTCACAATATATACAAGTAGCATCTATCTAGAGATCAAATAAATCATACAGTAGCTTACTTATCCATACTTCCTCACAACTAGCTGAACAAGTTGTGACATTCTCTGCTTGAGCTATACTCAGTTCCACACAGGATTTCTTCCTACTAAACCAAGAGATCACACCTAATCTCATAATGAAGCAACACCCTGAAGTGATCTTCCTATCGATGGCACTGCCTAATATGAATTAACATAACCTTCCAGGTTAATCTTTTGATTCTCCTCATACTTGATCCCATAATCAACTGGACCCCTTAGGTACCTCAGAATATGCTTTGCAGCAATCAAGTAAACATGTCTCGATCTGTTAGAAATTGGCTCAAGGTGTTCACGACAAAGAAAATATATAGTCTTGTGTTCGTTAGGTACATCAAGGACCCAATCATCTGACGATACATCGTAGCATCAATCGCTTCTGATGAAGAAACACTCAGTAGCTTCAGGTTCAATGCCATAGGTGTGGTCATGCAGTCCATTATCCTGAACCTCTTCAGGATCTCTACTGCATACTTCCCTTATCCGACGAAGATTCCATCTGCATTCTGCCACACCCCCATGCCTAGAAAATAGTGTATCGACACATAAAAGGAGCATAAATAGTCTCCCACCTTCAACCTTGAAGCAAAGGTTGGAATCCGCTTTACTCTCAATAAATCCTAGAGTCATCAGTAATCTGTCCATCCTGTCGTACCATGTTGAACCTTAGGATCTTCTACAATCACTCCCTCTAAAGTATCATACTCCCTCTATCTTTTGTACTCTATGCATTGAAACATTCTATACCGGAGTGGCAAGTAGCTTCCTCTGCTACTAATATTCTATGTATCCATCTAGGATCATAGGATACCAAGATCCTCTATCTTGAACTTTTTCAAAAGTTATTTTCGCACCCATCAGTGAGCTTATCACCCTCTATAGGATTTCATATTCAACCTTGTTAGCAAAGGTTAATATCTTCATCAAGCTCATCATATATGTGTTATCCCATGGGTGTCTTCTGAGCTTGTACAAGGCCTTCTTTAATATGCACACATGATTCTGCCCATGTGACTCAACTCCCATTGCTTGCAAATGTCTCTTCGTAGTCTATGCTTTCTTTTCATGAGAATTCTCATGCTATGAATCTTGCCTTGTATCCCATGATGTTTTCATCTACTGCATGATGGAACTACGAACTTCCCTTCATGTATCGATACTGCATCCTAGACATCATTCTTCTTCAACTGGTCTTCCCTTTCTTCTTGGTTACTTCTTCATGGCTGGAAGGTTCTGCATCAATGATGTCGTTGTCATATTATTCTTCATCTTTGAACTGTCGTCACTTGTTCTTCAGAACAAGTCTCATTCTTCTTTGCTTGTAGGTGATTATGTTTGTGATATTTCCTACAAGTCAAATGCATTTGTATGGTTAGAAACATTTCATAAGGAATATTCATAATGGAAAATTTTTATGTATAAATATATGATCATGCAACTATTTTAGCCAATACAACATTCATCCATATCTCACAGAAACTTTTCTAGATGCCTTCCATCTCCACCAAGACAACATTGATATTGTGAACTAATCCAATTTGTCAGCAAAGAGGTTTCATTCTAGATAAGTAGCAATGGAGAGTTGTATAGCACCATGAGCTACTTACCCATCACATGCATATTAGTAGTATATTGTCCTTGATGCAAAAATTATGTCATGCATAATACATCAATTGAATATAAACAAATTCATAACAAAACAATATCATGAAATGACAATTGAATACTTATCTTTATTTGTTTCATGGGTAGACTCATTCTTAAGCCTTCAACTTTATCATCTTCATAATCGCATCATTTCTTATCCAAATGATAAGATGGATAAGAGGTTCTTCAAGAGTTGATTTCTTCATATTCCTCATCGATTGAGGTATCTTGTTTGGATGGTGAGAGCTTGATCTTCAGTTGCTCCCATCTTCTCTTCTCTTATTATGAGTCTAGCTTCTTCTTCTTCCCAGAGTATGCTGAAAGTAATCACTTCCTTCTGACACACATTCCTAGCATGAATGAATCCCATGATCCTGGGAGGCCATTCAAGGTGGATATCACCACTTCTATATTTTCCACTTCTTCTTCTATTGCTACAAGTTGTTCTTTGATTTGAGAGACCCTCGTAAAGTATGATTGTATGGTCTTTGCATTCTGGATCTTCACATTCTTCAAATGTTTTCTCAAAGTCATATTCTGATTTATGTTCTTCCCTTCAAATAGCTTGGTCAAGGAATCAAACACCTCTTTCGGTGTCTTTAGGGAAGATGCTTGTGGTACAAGGTGATCCATGATTGAATCAACAATGGTCTTCTAGGCATTGACCAAGTTCTTCTTGTGTAAGGCTTCTAGCCTCATCTCCCTCTGGAACTGGAACCTCTCTACTCATGTAGGTGTCCAATTCATTTTATTACGAGAGAACATATACTTACATGCTTGAAAGTTATCAACTTCACCAAGCTTATCATCAAGCTGATGTGATAGATCAATTTCAAATGAGAACCTCAAATGAAAATAGTAAAAGATTAGATCTTACTGATTTGAGGTGTCCGTCCTGGTTCCGAAGCTGGCTGATATAGGGTTTTTTAGAGAAACCCTAATTTTCAAAACTTGGAATCTTTCATATTTGATTGGACAGAAATATAGATCTCTTCAAGGTGAGCTATCCAATGTACTCCTATTCTGAAAATAGTGGAGGGAAGCTCCCAGAATAGGAAGCCCTAGTTTTCCAATTTCTTCTGTAGAAATTCTTGATACTGTTTCTACGATATCTCCGCAATTACTACTCCTATATGTCTGAAACATTGTACTAAGGTATCCGCCACTGTCCCTATTCCAACATCATAGGTTTCATCATAATTTGTTTCACCAATTGGGACTTATGATCGTTTTACCAAGGTGACCTGTTTTAGGACTGTTTCGAACAACGATGTTGTACGGACTGCCCCGTGTCACTGTTTCATCTTCTGGGTCTGAAACTTGGACCAAAGAAATTAAATCCCATTCCTTTTCTGGAAAATATTTATAAATTTCATTTGGACCTTTGTAGACTGATATATAGCAATTCTCCCTAGGTGTCCTGTTTAGGGATGAATCCTTGAAGAGGCTAGAACCCTAACTTGGAGGGATCATATATCCTAGGATATAGCGAATATGAGGATGAATTTTTGACATAATGTAAAATAGGATTTTATATTTGGGCTGTGAAATTTTTAGCTCCTGAGCCTTATCCAATCCTGAGATATAGAGAATGTACCGAAATGTATCAGTTTTAGTATTTAGGGTTTTTCCAGCTCGGAGTCAAACTAGGGTTTGACTTTCCCAGAGCTTCACGCAACCAAAAATATTAACCCAGGTCTCTAGAATTCGATTTTTATGAGGATAAAACCTATGCCAGCATCACTCAAAAATTCCTCTTCTGTAAGAAGCCCTAATTTCTCGCACCAAAAATTGAAAATGCTCAAAATCAAATTCTGCTTTGACAGAAATATGCGCCCTTCAATGGAGAGTCAACCTAGCATACTTTTTCTAATAGATTGTGGAGAGAGACCCAAAACTAAAAATCCTTAGATTCTACAGCTGCACAATGTCTTCTTCTCAGGTTAGCTCTGATACCATGTTAGATTTTTATCATTTCAAGCTAGCATTATGATCTTATGATCTTTAACTGAGAGAATAACATGCACAACAATAAAACACAAGAGACAAGAGACACAAAGAATTTTTCTTGGGGAAACCATAAAGAAGAAAACTCCGCAACTTCCTCAGAGATAGAATCAGCACCAAAAGTAAAACTTGAAAACATAAAGATGATCTCCCGACAGCAGTAGTCTCTCTCTCTGATCCCAACAACTTCTTCTCTCACTCATGTGCCCTAGTGAGTGATTGTGTGTGTAATAAATAGAGAGGCTCACTATCTATTTATATTGTTTCATTCACTTAAAATCCCCTCCATCATGTCAGCCTCACTTAACAATTACTTACTAGATCCGACATCTCTGGGAGAGTCTAATAACCCTAGTGCCCCACAACTTGTGGGGACTTTTCCTCCTCTGACCAACAAGGAGGGTTATCCTTAACACAATGGTGGGGACTATTGCCCCGAATTACAATGACTCACCTAGGGTTGACTTCTCTAGAATAGTCTAATAACCCCATGGCCCCACAACTATAGGTACTTTAACCCTTTACCGATAGGAGGGTTACCCACAATGACTTGACATGACTTGTTTACATTATTGAATCTCATGATAGGAACATCAAGGCATGACATGACTCAAATACATTACAAACATGTCCCGAAATAAAGATCTAGGTACAATACATAACATATACGGATGAATACATTCCAAAGTTACAAACACATCGACAAAGAGTCTATACCTTTCAACTCTTGTCCATGAGATTATAACGAGTAATCACTAGTGATGCATAAGGAAACCCTAAGTTCCAAGTGCCAAGCATCAATTGACAATCACCTCTAGTAATTTGGTAGCTTAGCAAAAAATAAAGAATTAATTAATAATATGTTGTTGTAAGCTAGTAGCCTGGTAACAAATAAATGCATTAAGGTTGGTTGTGTTTCAGTAGGATATCACAATTGAAATCGATTAAAATAAAGGACTGAAATAAAGGTATCAATAGGCTATCCCATGTGACCCTTATCCATTAATGTGTCAGTGCAAGATCAGTTTTTTCTATATTAATTATTCAAGAGGACTAAGGACTATGGTGATCATTTGATTGTGTTATTCAAATAAGTTGTTGGGCCTAGGGAAAGGAAAGATAATTCACTTAGAATTCTACTTAACTATGAAAAGATATAATGCAAAGTAAGAGAAAGGAATTGTGCTAGAGACATCTACCGAATGAAGGAAGGAAGACCAAATGAAGGAAAAGAAGGAAAATGAGGTGTGACAAAGGCAAATAAAAAGGAAGGGGTTAAGGAAAGAAGTAGTTGAAGAATAGAGGTCACGACAGAAGAGAGGTCACGATAGAAGAATAATCTGCGACAGAAGGGAATATTTGACATAAGAAGAAGACACAACAGAAGGAAAGCCATGATAGTGTTAGTTTTTCAACATTAAGCTAGCATTATTAGGATCTTTAACTGAGAGAATAACAAGTACAGCAATCAAACACAAGAGATAATGAACACAGTTTTTTTCCTCGGGGAAACCATAAATGGAGAAAACCCCGTAGCTTCCTCAGAGATAGAATCAACACCAAAATAGTAAAAGCCAAAAATAGTAAGTGATCTCCTGACAACAGTAATCTTCTTCTTGTCTATCCCCAATGTCTTCTCTTTCCTCAACTATGCGCTACACTTGAGTGTGTATGAGTTGTGTGATAAATAGAGACTCCAGTTCTCTATTTATACTAATCTCAACATGACTAAAACCCTACCAGGTCTGACCTCTACTAGGAGATTCTAATAACCCTAGTGCCCCAAAACTGTGGGGACTTTAACCCTTAGACAATTGGAGGGTTACCCACAATGACTTGACATGACTTGTTTACATTATTGATCCTCCCGATCGAAACATCAGGGCATGACAACATGACTCAATTACATTATTGATACATCCCGGAATAAACATCGGGTTACAATACATAAGATACATAGATGAATACATTCCTAAGTTACAAATACGTCAACACTCCCTCTTAACTAGGAAGGTATTCTTTCGACACAATTTTCAATACTGGTCTTTTTCTCTGTATCAACTGGATCATCTCGTCATCTGCATCTCAAGTCTTCTGAGTCTTTAAGTCATCTTCATATTCAAATCATCTTTATCTTTAAGTCATCTTCATCTTCGAATCTGGATCATCTCTCAATATGGATCATCATGGGACATCATCACTGGATCTGGATCATCACTTGATCTAGATCATCATCATTGGATCTGGATCATCACTCGAGCTGGATCATCGTCACTGGATCTCGATCATTAATCAATTTGAATCATCATTGGTGCTATCTCATGATTCTTCTCGTCATAGGAATTTCTACAAAGCCATCCCTTTTTCATGCTGGTTTTAGGCCTAGCCCCGATGTAGGTCTTCTTCAGCACTTATATCTAACCTACTCATCAGAAAGGAACAGTACTCACATCCATCTAAGCTGGAACACATACTGCTCACAATGATGGAAGAGTTTTGCACTTCCATCCAAGTCTAAACACATCCTGCCCACAATGATGGAAGATTTCCTCACTTTCATCCAGGCCAGAACCACATCCTGCTCAAAATGATGGAAGAACTCTATTCATCCACCTAGGCCGGAACCACATCATGCTCACAATGATGAAAGACTCTCATTCAGGCTGGAACACATCCTAATCACAATGATGAAAGATTTCTACACTTACATCCATCCAAGAGGGAACTCATCCTGCTCACAATGATGGAAGGGCTCTGCACTTACATCCATCCAGGCGGCAACACATCCTACTCACAATGATGGAAGGGCTCTGCACTCACATATTATCTTGTAGGAACCAATCCTACAGTCATATCAGAATGGCCCCTAGTCCTCCTCAACTGACCTACCTGGTAACTGACCAGGTGCCTCCATTCTCCTGGAGAATGGAAGTTGCCCTTACATCTAACCTGCTCGTCGGAATGGCCAACACTCACATCTAAAATGGAAGGAACTCAATCCTTTAGCCATGAAATAATGTTTTAGCCCTTACATCTAATCAAGTGGGAACACACCCCTCTATCACATCAGAATGGCTTCTCAGTCCTAGACTGAGTTTTCCAGGTACCTCAGTAGGTAGCTCCATTCAAAGAATGGCAATTGCCCTTACATCTGTCCTAATCGACAGAATGGCCAGCACTCATATCTGACATGGAAGGAAGTAATCCTCTCATCATGATAGAATGGATCAACCCTTATATCTGACCTACTCATCAGAATGTCTATTGATCTCAGCACTCATATCTGACATGGAAGGAACCAATCCTCTCACCATGACAGAAAGGCTATGGGACTCATCACTTTCCTTTCGAGGAAATATCGATCTAGAGAACACCAAGCTTCTCCCTAAAGTACTCAAACTTCACCCTAGCCAATGGATTTGTCAATACATCAGCTATCTATTCCTCCATCGCAACATACTGGAGCTTCACTACTCCCCTCTGCACCATATCCCTGATATAGTGGTACTTGATCTTGATATGCTTCGACTTGTCATGAAACATTGGATTCTTTGACAACTTTATGCAACTCTGGTTGTCACAATGTATACAAGTAGCATCCAACTGGAGATCAAATAAATCAGACAATAGATTCCATAGCCATACTACCTCACAACTAGCTGAACAAGATGCGACATGCTCTGCTTCAGCTGTACTTAGTGCCACACAGGATTTCTTCCTGCTAAACCAAGACATCACCCCTGATCCCATACTAAATCAACACCCTGAAGTGCTCTTCATATCGATGGCACTGCCTTCCCAATCTGAATCAACATAACCCTCCAGGTTAAACTTTTGATTCACATCGTACTTGAGCCCATAATCAACTATACCCCTCAGGTACCTCAGAATATGCTTTGTAGCAATCAAGTGAACATTTCTTGGTTCTGTCAAGAACTGGCTCAAGTTGTTCACAACAAAGCAAATGTCTAGTCTCATGTTCGTCAGGTACATCAATGACCCAATCATCTGATGATACATCATAGCATCAAGCGACTATGATGAAGCATCGCTCAATAGATTTAGTTTTGATTCCATAGGTGTGGCCATAGCCTTGCAGTCCATCATCCCAAAACTCTTTAGGATCTCTATTGTATACTTCCCTTGTCCAAGGAATATTCCATCTGTACTCTGCCACACCTCCATACCTAGAAAGTAATACATCATCAACAAGTCCTTCATTTCGAACTCAGCAGCAAGCTTTCTCTTCATATCAGTAATCAACCCATTCACACCTATTACAAATAGATCATCTACATATAGTAGAAGCATCACTGGGTTGCCATCTTCAACCTTGTAGTAAAGGTTGGAATCTACTTTAATCTTGGTAAAGCCCAAACTGGATAGAAAGCTGTCAATTCTACCGTACCAGGTCCTAGGTGCCTATTTCAAACTGTACATGGATTTCTTTAATCTACATACATGAGACTCACTGTCATGTGTCTCAAAACCAAGTGGTTATTCTACATACACTTCCTCTTCTACTACACCATTCAAGAAAAGCAGTCTTGACATCCATTTGGTGTATCTTCCATTTTATCACTGCATCCAGAGCAAGTACCAATCTGATGGAAGTGTATCTAGCTACAGGTGCAAAGGCTTCTTCATAATCTATTCCTTCTTTCTGAGAGAAACCCTGTGCCACAAATATTGCTTTATATTTTTCAATGCTACCATCTACAGCATGCTTGATCTTGTAGATTCATTTGGAAGTTAGAACTGAATTCCATTCTGGTTGGGACAACATCCCAAACATCATTGTTCATGATCAATTGGTATTCTTCGATCATAGCATCCTTCCAGTCTTTTTGTTCTACCGCTTCTTCGTAACTGGAAGGTTCTTTATCAATGAAATCACATAGTAAAGCTACATACCCGGAGCAAGATCTGGTTCTCTTTCTTTCTCTGTGATTCCCTTTTAGACCCCCATATCTTTCTGCACCTTGGATAATTTCTCATACCCAAGAAGGTTTCCTCTTATGAGGATTCTTCTTCAAAGGTGGATCTACAAGTCTTTTTGGTTCTTCAAATTCTCGATATTATTCTTGAGCTTCTTCGTTCATGGTTGTATCATGAATTCTGGGTGCTTCTGCTTCTGCTTCTTCAGGTTCTTGAGCAGGTCTCTTTCTAGATTTGTTGTAAGCTATTTCTTCATCAAATGTCACATCCCTGCTGATTTCAATCTTCTTGTACCCTGGAAAATATATTCTATAAGCCCTCGAGCTTTCAGAGTATCCCACAAATATGCCCTTCTTTCCTGAAGGATCTAATTTTTTTCTCTTCTCTTTTGGAATGTGTATGTACACAGGATAGCCGAATATTCTGAGATGGCTTACTTCTGGTTTCTTTTTGGAGAAGACTTCTTCAAGAGTCTTGTTCTCGAGTACTCTATGTGGAGTACGGTTTTTTACATACACAGTTGTTCTGGCAGATTCCGCCCAAAGATGCATAGGAAGATCTCGATCACGAAGCATGGCTCTCACAGCTTCCATGATAGTTCTGTTCTTCCATTTTGCAATCCCATTCTGTTGTGGATTATAAGGAGTGGAAAACTCCCTCTTAATCCCTGATTCTTTTCATAGCTCTTTGAATTCATTCAAAGTTAATTCTCCACCATTATCTGATTGAAAATTCTTGATCTTCTTTTCACTGTGGTTCTTGATCAAGGCTTTGAATTCGTTGAATTTGTTGAATACTTCGTCTTTGTTCTTCATGAAGTAAACCCATGTCTTCCTAGAAAAATCATCAATAAAAGAAACCTATTATGCATACCCGCTTAGTGAGTTTGATGACAAGGGACCGCATACATCAGAGTGGATGATTTCTAGGATTCCTTTAGCTTTGCTTTCGCTACTAGGAAATGTCTTCTTTGTCTTCTTTCCTTTCGCACATCCTTTGCAGATCCCATCATGTTTTGCTTGGAATTATAGAAGACCTTCAACAAATTTTCTTGCAATAGGTAGTGCTCTGTAATGCATATGTGCAAGCATTCTATGCCAAAGCTCATTTGGCTCTACTGTGTCATGGATGAAGGCTTGTTCTAGATGGCCCTTCAATTTGTACCAACCTCCTTTTTGTTTTCCAATCACCACTGCATCATAAATAGTCTTACCTCTTGGCCACATGATGAATTGACCATCTATGAATGCAACCCTCATTCCTTTTGCTTCCAATGCTGATATGGAGAGAAGGTTCTTCTTGAGTCCTGGCACAAACAATACTTCTTTCATTTTTATAGACTTTCCAGAGTCTAGTTTATAGGAAGATTCCCCACTACCTTTTATTGGATATTGGTAGTCATCTCCTAGTTTCACCTTGTGAGGTGATTCATGTTCTGAAAGTCTTACAAAGGATTCCTTGAATCTAGTCATATGTTTGGAAGCCCCACTGTCTATAAGCCAATCATCACTAGCATGAGTAATGTTACCTATGAGAGTAGAAATCAAAACATATTCATCCTCACTTGAAGAATCTTCACTTTCATATCTGGTTCTTTTATTGGATAGTTCATCATCCTCTGTAGCATGAGCATGATGTCTTCTTTTATTCCCCTTCTTCTTATGAGAGTGGAACTTGTTCTTAGGACAGTCTTTTGCAAAGTGTCATATTTCATCACATGTATAACATCTTAATCTAGATGGGTCCTTTCTATTGTTATCTCTATGATCAGTATTCTTACCTTTGAAGTGATCAGGTTTTCTTCTGCCTTTCTTAGAGTTAATTGTGAGAGCTTGATATTCACTTCCCATCTTCTTTTCTATAGCTTCTATCTGTGCTTCTTCTTGAAAACATTCTTCCCATAGTCTGTTGAATTTGACTAACTTCTTTCTAGCATAGATTCCTTGGATGAAAGAATCCCATGACCTAGGAAGGCCATTCATTGTTGTCATCACAATCTCTGCATTCTCCACTTCTTCATCTATGGCTTCTAATTATTCCTTGATCTGAGAAACCCTTGTGAAGTAGGATTGGATAGTCTCTGCATTCTGAATCTTCACATTCTTCAGTTGATTTCTCAGAGCCATCTTCTGGTTTATGTTCTTTGCTTCAAACAACTTAGTTAGGGCATCAAACATAGCTTTAGGTGTCTTGAGAGAGGACACCTGAGGTATAAGGTGATCCTCTTTTCCATAACCATATTCTTCTTATGTAAGGCCTTTGCCTCATCTCCCTCTAGAAATGGAACCTCCTCATGGATGTAGGAGTCTAACTCATTCTCTTCCAGGACTAGGGAGATCCTATACTTCCAAGCTTGGAAGTTATCAACTCCCTCAAGCTTTTCATCAAGCTTGGTATGATGAGACATCTTAACTGAGAACCTCAAATGGAAATAGAAAATATTTTAGATCTTACCAAGTCAAGATGTCGGATCTGAAACTTGAGCTGAAATCCTGTAGAGTTGGTTCAGGAGCAAATTAGGGTTTTCCTTCTTCGGAGATATATCCACCCAAATATCTTGAAATTTGTCCCTCACTTCGATTTTGGGGAGGAGATCAATCCAGGCCTGGGCTCACTGAAGAATTCCTCTTCTGTGAAAAGCCCTAATTTTCGGCTGCAATGTCGGGTCCAAAACTGAAAAACCTCAAAATTGGATTCTACTTCGACAAAAAGATGTGCCCTAAGGAGGAGAGTTAGTCCACCTTAATTTTGCTGAAAATCTGTGGAGGAAGATCCACAAACCAGGAAGCCCTAGTTCTCGCAGCTGCACAATGTCTTCTTCTCAGGTTAGCTTTGATACCATGTTAGTTTTTCAACATTAAGCTAGCATTATTAGGATATTTAACTGAGAGAATAAAAAGTACAGCAATCAAACATAAGAGACAATGAACACAGTGCTTTTCCTTGGGGAAACCATAAATGGAGAAAAACCCAGAACTTCCTCAGAGATAGAATCAACACCAAAACATTAAAATCCCAAAACAGTAAGTGATCTCCTGACAGCAGTAATCTTCTTCTTGTCTAGCCCCAGTGTCTTCTCCTTCCTCAACTATGCACTACACTTGAGTGTGTATGAGTTGTGTGATAAATATAGAATCCAATTCTCTATTTATACTAATCCCGGCATGACTAAAACCCTACCAGGGCTGGCCTCTACCAGGAGATTCTAATAACCCTAGTGCCCTGGAACTGCAGGGACTTTAACCCTTAGACAATTAGAGGGTTACTCACAATGACTTGACATGACTTGTTTACATTATTTATCCTCTTGATCGGAACATCGGGGCATGACAACATGACTCAATTACATTATAGATACATCCCGGAATAAACATCGAGTTACAATACATAAGATACATAGATGAATACATTTCGAAGTTACAAATACATCAACATATAGAAGAAAAGGACATGGAAGATAAAGAATGTGACGTAGTAGAGCCATGCCAGAAGTAATGCAATGATGCAATTGTTATAAATCTTGTGGGTATGATCCCGGCTAGTGTCAGCAGAAGCCACATGTAGGAAAGCATCATTGTAAGTCAGGTCATTAGTTCCTACTGTCGTGTGTCACTAGACTAGGAAAGTTATCCTGTTGGGTAAATATAGGAAGTCGGCGGAGAAAGTGACATGTAAAGATTATATAAAAGGAGGAACCAAAGTTGTATGTGGGTTATCCTCAGAGACTTATAACCTCGTTATCATGTTAGTGTGTCTATTAGTTTTGCTAAGTACATGGAATTGAAGATTTGTAGTTGAGTGTGTAGAAGTGTAGAAGAGACTGAGTTGATTCAGGTTGTGTGTAGATCAGCAATAGATTGAAGGAGATGAATACCAGCAACAGGAGACAAGAGAGAAAGAGAGAAGAGAGAAGTTTGTATAGATAAGTAAGGAATATATGTGGTTTTTCCCAGATGGGTTTCCACGTTAGATTCTGTGTTATATGTGTCAATGTTGAATGTGTTTAAGTTTCATGTGTATATATTGTTGTGAATGAATGCTTATATATTTTCTTATGAATAAGTTTAAATATATCAGTCACACTATCATAAGTTGAATTTATCTATTCTACACGGGGATTGTTGTTATATTATTTATAGAGGAATAAGTGTGTTGCAATCTAACTGTACATAGTCATCGTAAATAATGCATCCACAGGCTTTAGTCGAGCTTCTTGGCAGAAGGCCAAGGGATGCAAAATCCCCCACCCAACTATGGAAACCTGGTCCTAGAAGTTACCCATAGAAAGATATCTCAGGTGAAATTGCATTTGCATCGTAGGTGCTGCCGACTAGGCTTTTCACTATCGGGATGATATCTTGGGATTTGTTGTGCACAAGAGGAAAGGGAGTAAACCTTGTTCGAAGAGATGCAAAAAATATGACAAATGGTTTTGTTGTCGAGATCGAGCCATTTGGGTGAGGGATATGTTGTGGCATCCGACAAAGCCTAAAATCAAAGATTGGGTGGATTTCAAAGCATTAGAGTTTGCACAAGAAGAAAATAAATGATCCCAGCTGAACCCAACATAGTGGTTGGGCTGATACCTCTACGTGGATATTCATGATATTTTATTTTACATATTTCCCATTGTGTTGCATGAGTGGTTGTCTCAGTTGGCAACCCAACAAATAAAATTCCAAGGAGGAGAAAAGATGGAGTGGAATCCTTAGTTGATTCCAAGACTAAAAAGTGTGAGAAACCATGTGTCGAGGGCTGTTTATTTTTGGGTAGACAGTATATTGGAAGGATGTGTTACTGATTTTGTTGTTGATACAATAAATTCATATAGTGTAGAGGATCCCGCGGAAGATATTTTTCATCTTTAAATATGTGGATAAAAATTCTTGTATGTGAAAAAGGAATCCTACATGTTAGCACCCTGTAATTTTCCTATGGTTGTTGTAGGAAGTCACGGGGATAACCATTTCAAACCATATTTAGACTAACATCTATCGAAGGTAGTCAGAGAGGGCTCTCTCTTGTCATGATAACCTTCACATACACATTTATCTTTAAAGAGGATGCATAAGACTAGATTTATGTTAGTAACAAGACAGTTACAAAATAAAACAGGTTGAAAAGACAAACAAAATCAAAACCATTGGGCGATGGAGTCACAGTATGAAACATTCAAGGACATTATAACATATAATGAAAATGGTTTTCTCTTCGGTGATATGAGAAAAAGTAAGCAAAGAATTTAGTGAAATATCTTTAAGCGACGGTGAGAGGAAACAAAAAATCCCAGCACGTCAACAGGAACCTATTGATGGATGAATCCCTTGCAATACCTACAATATCTATAGCAGAAAATGACAGAGGAAAATTGCTGAAATAGTGAACCTATCTATGGATGAATTTGGTCAAAGCTTTTACAGTCACATTACAAACATGATCTCTAATCCAAGAGCGCCTAATAAAGGGAAAATTCCTGCATACTAATCTAGAAATGTATTGGCGGAATAATACACATGAAATTGAAATAAACAGAGAGAGAACATACTAAATAAAAGCACCGTGATGAATCTCATAAACATAAAGAAATATATTCATTAATGCTTCCCAAAAATTGTTGCAGAGATACAAACTGGTGCTTAGGCCTCAAAAATGAAAATCAGTCCAACCTCTATCCTTCTTTGAGGAGGTTCTATCTATAATGTCATGGCTCCCGGGACCAGCCCCGAACATAGCCCACTTCTGTTACAGCGTGCAAATCAAATCCTGACAGATGCCTGAGATGGCAGATTTTTCATTATCACAAACAAATTAGGAAGATATGCGGTGATGTGCATGCTTGATTAGCACAACAAATATGGCATTGGAAACTGAGGCTTGCTGGTTGAAAATGACGTTTCAGAGCACTCCCAATGGTCTGGTGCTGATGCAGATTTGAATTTATCTTAAATAGTAGAGGTGAAGTATCCTTCTATCATTGAAAACACTTGTTCTTACACAACTGCCTCCTAATCTTTATGATTTCACCTCTTTTAGGGGATGGATTTGTTGAAATAGAAGATTTAGAGATCCAATTGCATATCTTAAATGGTGATACCTGTGTGAAAAAGGAGAGAGGTTTTAGTAATCTACCATGTCCCTGACAAAACACATGTTCCCATTTGGCTAGATTCCCTTCCATATGATCAAAATCTTCTTTTAATTTGATGACTTGGACAAAATTGTGAAATTATGGAAACTTTCCCTCTGAATATGGATTCGATTCTCCCAAATGATACCACCTGTGTAAAAACTTATATATTTTATTGTATATTAGGATGTTATGATGAAAAATCTCTCTAAGTTTCTCTAAATTCTCATTGGCTTGGTATAAACAGGCCGAGTAATTTAACGACCAAAAAAGTCATTTCACAGAAAAACGTGTTTTACTATAAAATATACCAAATTTTGCTGAGCTTTATAACCCTAAATCACCTGCACTTTGCCACCACAAAATTAATGTGGGTTGTTTATCGAGATCTAACAAGATCCAAGCCATCTAATCATGTAGCTTGTACTTGATTTCATGACCATGGGACTTTGGTTGCTTCCGTGCTTATTGGTGTTGCAAAAATCACCCACCATCATTTATTTGCTTCACCCATCGATCTGCCCATTGGTTTTTTCTATGGGATAATTCCTTTCCACAAGGCCATGACTTTTAGTTTACCCATTCATTTCTACCACGCGAAACTTCCCTTGTGTGGTTGACTTGTGAATGGTTCATGTACATTGTTAAAATTGTTTTGTGGTAATATCCCACATGAATTGGAGAACTTGCATATTTGTTGTTTATATACCCCATCAATCTAAATATGTGTTAAGGAAAAAATAAAGGATAATAATCCTTGTGTGCTTGGCGCTTGGACGCTTGATGGATTGTTGACTTGTATTGTTGTTGATGTGGTAGGTGCGTGGCTCCCCATGTGACCATATTTTTACACAGACCTCATTTTCCAAGTTAATGAAAATAATAAACATTGGTGAAAAAACATAAAAATTCGACTTTAAGGCCGAATTCAGATATAAACCCAATACTCATATTTTATTTTAGAAATGAATAAAATATTTTTTTATTTCACCAAGATTCATTTCTTTTTCCCAAATGACCAATGAAACCCTTTCTCTTGCAAATCTGCTTGATCGAGAAAACCAACTCCTGCAAAATTAAAATTGAGCACAAGTGCTAATAGTGGCTCCAAATCAGGGATGCTATCCTCCCTATAACGTAGTGAAGAAATCCGAAGGCCAAACGCCTTATATACTAGGCTACTCCTGATATTTCTATGAAATCCTAAACCTGTTCAATTCATATGGCAACCAACTGTACTCTACAAATATGAATCTTGAAACTAAACTGGAACTAACTTCTACTGAAATTAAACTGAAACTGCTAGAAAAGAAATGATCGCCATGCCAAGCTTATTTATGCACTCCTACCCTACCTATGGAACAACAATGCTCAATCAAGTAATTTTTGACTTCCAATCAAGCCAATCAAGCAGGTGATCCAATGATTGAGCTCCTTCATCATGCTTGACCAGAATTGAAGGACTTAATGACAACATGTTATGAGGAAAGATTTGATCCTTACTTTAAAGACATAACCAACCATTGCTACTGCAAAGCTTCTCTGCGTATTTTTCCACTAGGTCCTAATAACCTACAAAAAAATTTGTTATTTGTTTTTCATGACCAAGCTGCTCCAACTGTAACTTCTCCATCACCCTGCCAAAAGGTTCTTCAACAAAACCATGCAAAGAATGTGCCTGACAATTTTCAAATGAGACATCAACTTCTGCATCTAAGATCTCAAAATCTAAAACCTGATTCCTTTCAAGTATTTCAAAGGAAATATCATTTGTGCTCTTTAATAGAATCAAGCAAAATATTTTCTGAATTTGAAAAACATAAAGAAATATCCCATTTGGAGTCCTCCTCTGCTTCAAGAAAATAGGGCGAAATGAATTCTTATTGGCATGAAGATTCTGAATTTGAGGAGCATGAGGAGATATCCCATTCATGACCCTCATATTCTTCAAGGTGATCTAATCTATTATTGCAAAGTGTTGGCTCTTCAGGTGGACCATTCAAATGGCATCCTCATATTCATCATATGTAGGCATGTTGAAATCCATTTTAAAAATATCATTAACATAATTTTCAGCATGCTGATTGCATTTTTCAGAAAATAAATGTGGAAGGACTACAGGACGGAAATTTTCTAGATTTATCATTCTCTGTGTAATCAATCCCATAAGTATTGCAACTTTGAAGAGATTGTTGTTACACAAATGAATTTTTTGATTGGGAAGAGGAAGCCTCTTCTTGTAACTAAATTTCAGAAGTTGAATAATCTGAGAAAGGATTTCATTGACAGTCCCAACTTACCTCTTGGTCCCACAAAAGTTGACAAGAATGCTGCAATTTTTCATCAATATCAAGAAAAGAAGCATGGCTGATTGAATCAGAGTTTTGGCTTATGTCCACTTCAGGAAAGGAAGACAATATCAACTGCTAGGGATTTTCTTGAATATCAGGGAAATTGGTTTGTCTTTATTTTTGAGCGGACTATTTCTATAAGATATCTAAAATATATTCATCCACAAGCTCATCATCAGAATACAATCTTTCCAAGTTTTCATTGAAACTTTTAACATGCATGCAACAATCTCGAACTAGCAACAAGGAAGGGTATTGATATTTAAAATGTCCATAAAATATGGCATGAAATTCTTTAAGGGAATATAAACTATCTAATGGTACCCTTTCATACCATTACCATGCATTTCCTTCCAAACTAACCATGAACATTTTGATTAAAGAATGCCCATGCAATTCCATCCCCAGCTTAAATATATCCATATGAAATCTAACCAAATGAAGCCTTAGCATAATCATTCTTCTGATTTTTGAATTTAGGAAGACATGTTTTCCAATCCACATTAGGTATTCAGTTCAAAAAACCAGGAATGTGAGCATGGTTCATAGGGGCATACCTTGAAGACATAGAACTCATCTTTGCTAATGAAGAAACTAAATCAGTTCTTCAAGCGTTGTAGCCCTTTGACCCTAGAGCTACCATGGTACATTATGAAGACTGAATTCTTTCCATATGGAGTTGTCATATGAACTTTCAACATCTTTGTAGCTTCTAGGTGGTCAACGTTCCCCGTGGATTTGCCTTCAAAGGCCTTGAATGAAGTCACCGAAGAATATAAAACCAACATGTGTCTAGGACCGGCTGCTCAACCAGGCCATAGAACTAAGAAATCTCATTTTTTCTAGGGATGATTTTCTCATTCGCTCCCCTGCAATGGCGCCAAGATGTTAACACCCTGTAATTTTCCTATGGGTGTTGTAGGAAGTCACAGGGGTAACCATTTCAAACCATATTTAGACTTCCTTCTAGCCAAGTCAGTCAGATAGGGCTCTCTTTTGTCACGGTAACATTCACATACACATTTATCTTTACAGAGCACACAGAATACTATATTTCTGCTAGTAACAAGATAGTTACAAAATAAAATAGGTTGAAAAGGCAAAAAAAATCAAAACCATTGGGCGATGGAGTTACAGTATGAAACATTCAAGGACATTACAACATATAATGAAAAGGTTTTTGAATTCGGCGATATGAGGCAAAGTAATCACAACATTTAGTGAAATATCTTTAAGCACGGTGAGAGGAAATAAAAAAGCCCAGCATAGCTAGGGGAAACTATTAATGGATGAATCCCTTGCAATACCTTTAGCAAAAAATGACAGAGGGAAACAACTGAAACAGAGTACCTATCTATGGATGAATTGTGTCAAAGCTATTACAGTCACATTACAAACATGATCTCTAATGCAAGAGCGCCTAACAGAGGGCGAATTCCTACATACTAATCTAGAAATGTATTGGCAGAATAATACACATGAAATTGAAATAAACAAAGAGAGGATACACTAATTACAAGAACCATGATGAATCTCATAAACATAGAGAAATATATTCATTAATGCTTCCCAAAAACTGTTGCAGAGCTACAAAGCAGTGCTTAGGCCTAAAAAATGAAAATCGGTCCAACCTCTATCCTCCTTTGAGGAGGTTCTATTTATATTGCCGTGGCTCCAGAGACCGACCCCAAATAGATCCCAATTCTGTTAAAGTGTGGGAATAAAATCCTGACAGATGCCTAATATGGCATATTTTTCAATATCACAAAGAAATTAGGAAGATATGTGGTGATGTGTGTGCTTGATTAGCACGGAAAATATGGCATCCAAGACTGAGCCTTGCTGGTTGAAAATGAAGTTTTGGAGCACTCCCAATAGTCTGGTGCTGACCCAGCTTCGTATTTATCTTAAAACATAGAGGTGAAGAAGCCTTCCATCATTGAAAACACTTGTTCTTACATAGTTGCTTCATAATCTTCATCATTTCACCTCTTTCAAGGGACGGATTTGTTGAAAAATGGGCTTCATAGATCCAACTTAATATATCAAATGATCATACCTATGTGAAAACTGAGAGAGGTTTTTGTAATATACCATGTCCCAAACAAAACCCATGTTTCAATTTGGCCATATTCCCTTCCATATTATGAGAAAATTCTTTTTAATTTTATGAATCGAACGGAATTATGAAATTATAGAAAATTGCCCTCTAAAGATGGCTTCTATTATTCCAAACCACAGCACCTGTGTAAACACTGAGATATTTTATTGTAGATGAGGATGTTCTTAAGAAAAACCTGTATCTGTTTCTTGAAATTATCCTTGGTTTGGAAGAAACAAGCCGCGGAAGTTAATGACCAAAACTGTCATTTCACAGAAAAGCGTGTTTTGATGTACAATATACTAGGGATAATTTTAGGGGCGAATTTTAGCCCAGTGGGCTAATTTTCCATGTTTTTCTCCCAAAAAATATTCGCCACTTTGCATTTTTTGAAGCCTTGTTTCGCCCAAATTTGATGGGGTAAAATTTTTTCACCCTAAAAATCGCCAAATTATTATATAAACAATATAAAATTCTTGGAAATTAAAATATTTTTTGAAAAATATCGCCAATCATTTTATAGTTGGTGTTTTAAGAATTGGTAATATTCGCCAACATTTATACACTTTTAAATAAGTATGGTTCCTTAAAATCATCCCCGCAATATACCAAATTTTGTTGAGCTTTATAACCTTAAATCAACTGCAGTTTGCCACCATGAAATTAATGTGGGCCATTGATCAGGATCTAACAAGATCTAAGCCATCTAATCGTGTAGCTTGTACCTGATTTCGCAGCCACGGGACTTTGGTTTCTTACGTTCTTATTGGTGGTGCGAAAATCATGCACTGTCGTTGATTTGCTTCGCCCATCGATCTTACCGTTGATTTGGTCTGTGGATTAATGCCTTTTCACAAGGCCATGACTTTTAGTTCACCCATGCATTTTTACCATTAGAAAATTCACTTATGTGGTTGACTTGTGAATGGTTCACATATGTTGTTAAAACTGTTTTGTGTTGATATCCCACATGCACTGGAGAACTTGCATCTTTATTGTTTATACACCCCACCAATCTGAATATGTGTTAAGGAACAAAGAAAGGACAATACTCCTTGTTTGATGGGTGCTTGGATGCTTGATGGAATATTGAATTGTATTGTTGTTAATGTGGCAGGTGTGTGGCTCCCCATGTGACCATATTTTTACATAGACCTCATTTTCCAAGTTAATGAAAATAATAAACATTGGTGAAAAAACATAAAAATTCAACTATAAGGATGAATTTAGATATAAAACCATTGCTCATATTTTATTTAAAAAATGAATAAAATATTTTTTTAATTCACCAGGATTCCTTTCTTTTACCCAAATGACCAATGAAACCCTTTCTCTTGCAAACCTGCTCAATCAAGAAAACCAACTCTTGCAAAACTAACATTTAGCACAAGTGCTAACACTACGGATGTGACAGTTGGAAGTTGTGCACAAAAAGGTGGGTATGTTCCAATAAAACTATGTGAAGAATGGCACAAAATAGGGTGAGATGTTCAGGATACTACAACTAAAATAGAGGTTGATTATTTAAGAAGTGGACGGATATTTAGGTCAGGAAAGAGAAGAAAAAATTATTACAGGAAGACAAAGTTGTAGCACTACTAGAGGAGGATATTACGAACTTGTGTCGCACTCAGATGAAGGCTCTTGTGATGAAGAAGAGGAATATAAGTCAATATTTGAAGGAGATGAAGAATTAGAAGAATCGACAGAAACTCCAAGACCAGAGTACGAGTATAGTACACCTACAACAATGCATACATCACTAGAGGTAAGATCTAGAAACTCGTTTCCAAGTATACTTGTAAATATAAATAGTACTAATGCCATGAATAGTGGAAAAGGGAGTCCAACTACTCAAAAAAATTTCCCAAGTGTATCTGGAGCCAACATAATGGCTGGAACATACATTAAGTTGCTAATATTCAACGAAAATGGGTTGGAAGACCCAGAGCAACATTGGTTTATCTGTGATGTCATATGGATCATGTGACAAGGATAAGATGAGGACATAAAGAAAGCACAGATGGTCACGACTCTGTGAGCTCATGCGCTAGAATGGTACATGACATTTTCTATAGTTCCAGTAGGACTGGTGCAAAAAATTCTTGACTAGATTCGAATCAGAATGATAGATGAGTTTAGAATGTCGAAGTATGAGTCACAGTGCATTACTAAGATTAAAGAAATCAAACATCTACCTACAGATTCTATCTGGGAAGCAGCCAATGAAAAAAGTTAGTAATATCAAAGAAATTTTCAAAAGTTATTTAGCACTAATTCATGATAGATATGTTGTCATGAATTGACAGTACTCATAGAAGAAACTCTAGAAGACCCATGACTAGAAAAAAGAGTTAACCATGTCAAGAAAATATTAAAAATTGGTCATGAATTGTGAATGACTACATAGATAGGAGATTATGATATGGATTATATCATTTTAGATTTGGGCTTTGATGTCAATATCCTGACAAAATAGACATGATAAAGCATGAATATGCCTTAACTGGATTGATCTCCTTTTCATATAAGGATAGCGAACTTAGCCAAAGGTTCTACCATGTGGTCGACTGACTCAAGTACGTGTCGAAGTAGAAGGTTTGGGGAAATACGAATACTTTGAATTAATCAACATTATTAATGATACAAACCCATATCCTGCACTTTTTGGGATTGATTGGGCGATATAAAATCATACCATAATTAATTTTAAGAAAATAATCTTCATTTGAAGATTTAGAGATAAGGGTGGTCACGCTAATTGATCCGCTCAAGGGGAATAGGTATGTCGAGCCAGTGAACAATGAAGGCCAATGTAATTACCTAGATCAGCTATATAATATCATGTCTTCAAGAGATGACTATATAAATCCAATAGCCTATGGAAAGTTGAGTTGGCAGAGTGTTAGCTCCTGTACATCTTATTCAGGAAAAGCATTAGAGAATTTAAAGAATCGACTGCATGAAGTTTCCATGTGAATATGTGCAAGAATAACAAGATTTGTGAGACAGGTAGGAGCTAAGGAAAAAGAGTACCTACATACGAAGTTTTTCCTAACCTTGCATCTTTTTTGGTGGAATTTGAAGCAAAAGTCACAGAATCGTATTGATTGTCTGCTTTGGACTTTGTGCTGAAAGCTATGCCTGCTAGATGGTGGGTATACATAAAAAATATAGATCTGAATGGTGATAATGCAGAATATTGTTGGAGATTAGAATTGGAGAAGAGATTAGTTATACTGATCGCTGGTATAGAACATTGAAAAATCATGGTGAACATATTGAACATTGTCGCACGACCTGGAAAGAGTATCCATGACAAGAATGGGTTCATTGCTTCATGCATACATTGGATATGGTACCAAGGAATTGGTACACATCAATGGATATGTGACAAGGAACTCTCGAGTGGGAATATTTATCTACAAGATTCACACACACATTTCAGTTTGCAAGTGATCATCCAACAATTGATGATGCACTTCAGATAATGAAAGAGAATATATTTGAGGAAATCTGTATCGTAGCTACAAATTTCCATCGATGCAGTGCAACAATCCACCATTGGATGGAATACTATAACATCATAGTAGAATCGGATAATGATGACCTGCTTGAAATAAACATACATGAGTTAGAAGGTATGTGCGCAGTGGAAGGATTTGGCATTTCCAGCACCAACTCCTTAGTCCACTTAAAATTAAGAAAGTAAATATTGGTTTTCCTGAAAACCAAAAATTCACCAATATTGGGGATTATTGAGATGATGATACTGTGGGGAAGATCATTGACTTGTTGCATGAGTTCCAGGATCTGTTCCCTACCAAATTTTCAAAAATGAGAGGAATAGTTTGTGACCTCGGGAAAATGAAGATACCTTTGAGGGACGACGCAAAAATGGTCAAGCAATGACCATACAGATTGAATCCATGATACAAAGAAAAGGTTAATGCTAAATTAGATCAAATGTTAGAGGTAAGTGTTATAGAACCTGTCGAGGAATCATAATGAATTATCCCAATCATAGTACAGGACAAGAAGATGTTAAGTAAATTAATAATTTGTGTCAACCTGAGAAAGTGTAATGATGTTTGTTTACTTGACCCTTTTCGACTCCATTCACAGATGAGGTAATGGAAAATGCTGAAGGGCGAGAGATGTACTCTTTCACTAATGGATTTTTCGATTACCATCAGATCAATATTTCAAAGGAATACCAACACAATAATACCTTTGCGATAGAGTGGGGATGTTTCCACTATACAGTAATTCCCTTTGGACTTAAGAATGCGCCTGCAATTTTTTCTAGAATCATATTAGCTTCCTTTAAATATTTTATACACATATTTCTTGAAGTCTACTTCAATGATTGGATAGTATTTGGCATCGTAGAATACCATATAAAGATCCTAAGAATGATGTTGGAATGTTGTCGCCAGTATAAAATTTCCATGAATTTGAAGAAATGTATCTTTTGCACACCTTTTCGAGCTCTGTTGGTCCATGTGATCTATCGCAACGGAATTTTGGTTGACCCAACAAAAATTGTGATCATCCTCAGCCTCCCACCACCTACTAGAGTTAAATAGTTAAGAGCGACACTAGGACACACTAGATACTATAGGAAGTTTATCAAAGGGTATGCGTAAGTGACTACTCCAAAGAAAAAATTGTTGAAGAAAGATACTAAGTTTCAATGGACAATGGGTTGCCAAGAAATTATGGACAAGTTGAAGAACAAGATGGATATTGCACCAATACTTGTGTTTCCAAACTGGGAGAAAGAGTTACACATTCATGTCGACATGTCGTTTGTTGCACTCGACGTGGTATAGATGCAACCTAATCAAGGATCGATTGATCATCCCATTTCCTTCGCAAGCATAAAATTATCAACTATAGAGAAGAATTACACCACGATGGAAAGATATGGGCTTGCAATGGTATACGAGCTATAGAAAATCAGACATTATTTACTGGGAGGACATTTCAAGATGTACACTGACCATTCGCATTGAAATACCTGGTCAATAAGACAATTTTGGTGGGAAATATCTATCGATGGCTTCTCCTCTTCCAAGAATTTGATTTTGAGATAATTGTTAAACGTGGTCAATTGAATTTGGGGCCATACCATATTTAGAGGATTGAAAGTGGACAAGAACCTACTAGTCTAGAAGATAATCTTCATGATGTGCAACTATTTACGATACCCATTTTTTATTATCAATACCAAGATATCATACAATTTTTAAGTACGGGATATGCACCAACTAAATTCACCACTGCATAGAAGAAGCAATTGGTTGTATGTGTTGCATATTTCTAGTTGTTCGCTAGACACTTGTATAAGATGGGTCCTGATGAGATTCTTTGGCGTTGTGTTTTGGAGCATGAGAACCCCTTGATATTAAATGAGTCACATCCTTGTGTCACAGGAGGACAATATACATGAAAATCTATGGTGTGTAAGATTTTGCAAGCTGGTTTATGGTGTCCCACCATGCATTGAGATGCCCGAGCTTATTGTCATAGATATGATGTCTATCGAAGGACTAGAAAACCTTCCCAAAAAGATGAAATGCTATTGTACCGCAGATAACATTGCAGGCATTTGATAAATGGGTCATTGTTTTTATAGTACCGCTCAGTCCAGCAAGGAAGCACATTGAAGCACAATAAATTATCATTGTGACTAGTTACCTAACCATATGGGATGAAACAATGCCAGTAAAATATTGTATTGTTGCAATTGCTGTGAACTTTCTATTTTAAAATGTTGTGACAAGATTCAGGTGCCCAAAAATTTTAATTAGCGATCAAGGTACACATTTTGTTAATCAGTTGATTGATGAACTGGCAGAGGAATTTCTGATCTAGCATAGAAGGACAATTCCATATCAACCTTAATAAAATGGAGTTGTCAAAATATTCAACAAAATTATGGAAAACACATTGACAAAGGTTTGTAATGCTTGAAGAGATGACTGGAACCAAAATATTTATGTAGTATTGTGGGCAAATCACACAACGTGTAAGAATTTGACAGGTCAGACTCCATTTCGATTGGTGTATGGGAAATAAGTTGTCATGCCTATGGAATGCATTGTACCGAGTCTAAGAATTGATCCCATCACCAAAATGACATATGTTGATGATGTCAAAGATAGGTTACTTCAACTAATACAGTTGTAAAAATAATGTTTTGTCATAGGGTTTCTTCAAAATGTTGAAAAGAAAAGATAGAAGGTATGGCATGATCGACACATTAATAACAAGTAGCTTCAAGTAGGAGGTATTGTTCTTATGTATGATAACAAATTATTCAAGCACCCAGGGAAGCTAAAAAATCACTGGTTAGGACTGCACATTATCAAAGAGATCATTGATAGAGGAGCAGTGAAACTAGAAAAATTAGATGGGACTGGAGTTAGAGGACTGGTGAATGGCAGTTGACTGAAANAGAGAGAGAGAGAGAGAGAGAGAGAGAGAGAGAGAGAGAGAGAGAGAGAGAGAGAGAGAGAGAGATGATCTTAAAAGTTATGGTCGCAGAATTCTAGTTTTCTACAACAAAAGGTAAAGTTTTGTAGACTTGGCATCTAGGGAACGAAAAAAATTTGAATGAAGACACTTGGTATGTCGCAAGAAATGAACCTTGTTGAACGCATAAAATCGGTTGCAAGGACTGTGCCACTGTTATAATAAATATTCTCTAGCAAAGATAAAATTCAAGTCGTAGGGAGTGCGACGTTGTTGCATGAGATAACGGAATCCTGGATATGATAGGATGGAGGTCATTAATTTGGAAAATCCAAGAAAATAATTAGCGGCATACATAAAAGTTTCCTTAATGAGTTGGATAGTATGCCCATGTGCTTGAAAGGATGGATTTTTTTCTATTGATTTCCCATGCGTACAAAGAACGACTGCGGTAAATTGTTGCACACTATCATCTTTCACACTCAATATCATTTCATTATATTGCAAGAGATAAGATTTGTTTATTATTTTGAGCCTTGAGATTCAAAGTGAGTTGTTTGTAGCATGGTCATTTCCATCTCCATCATAAGTACAATTGTTGAATGTAAGTTTAAGCCCACATCCCCTACGATAGTAATGGAGGATATTGTTTCCTATGTTCCACTGCAGGGGAAGGTTCCGCCAATCATCGTACAGACCACACCATCTTTTGTACATATTTCTCCAGTTGTGGATCCAACCCTTCTTAGGCCATCTAGAAAAGCGCATGTAGAAAAACCAGGTTTGTCTAGAACCACATGGGTAAAGTGCACTAAGAGGAAGGAAAAAGCATCGACAACCCTAGCACCACCCCCATGGGATGATGAATATTATGAGACAACAAATTTGCTGCCACCTTACGTCCCACCCAAAAGTAGTGATGCATTAAAAGTCAAAATCCCAAGGCAAACAGGGCCTCGCTGATAGCACCATTGGTGCCAAAAGAAGTGAAGGTGTTGAAGGATATCTTGTCGAACCTGTAGAAGTTATCCTTTTTTTACTATAACACAAATAAGAAAGAATACCTGGACTGGTAGAACTATATGGTGACTGTGTAAGACACACTAGATGCACCGAAGTGATTTGTTGCAAAGGAGTAGGCTAGAGGACTAGAGCAATCCGACATACTGTAGCTGCTATATATGATGCATTTTGGACATAGCATGCCCATAAACATGTGTGTTAGGAAATTGTTTGTATTATTTCATGGTGCTTTCCTATGGCTAGGGAAGCCTATATCTATATATGTTGAACTTATTGCAATCATCATAGGCCTACCATTAGCAGGAATGGACCCAATGCCACTTCTAAGGAATGATCAAGAAGCGTCAATAGCTGCCCGGATGAGGGAGAAGTATGAAATAATGAGGTATAACATAGGATATATGATATTATCCATAAATGATTATATTTCTTGCTTTGTTACGAAGGTATTGGTATCGAAGTTACTACATAAGATGCGCTCAACACAATGATTTGTGGGGACGATAACGTTGGCGAAACTCTATGTGGAGGGGGTTCAGATCAACTGGTCACAGTTCTTACTGAATAATATATTTTAGGATTCCATTGAGTCACCGGAGGGTAATCCATTTCACTACTCTTGGATGCTAATCCTAATTTCACTCATTGCATGGTCCGACCCACCAAATTACTAAGGGGTAGATATGCCCGTGCACTGCAGAGGAGCACAATACCAAAACCTTTTGTTCAACAAGAATAGGAAGGCACAACAGAAAAAAATAGCATTGAACTCTTTATGGATGGGGAGGCTATAAGGCACCAGGTATGGAACCAGTATAGGGTGGATGATCGCATCATTCAGCGGTTCCTTCAAGTTGTTAGATTTGAGATTGGCACAAACAATATCAAAATGCATCCACACCAAGACCCATAGCTCCAATGGTTGGCAATGCCATTCATAATACCAATGACTTGAATTACAATGATTCTTTCCTACGTGTGGCTTCTTCCAACTCTAGCTAACCTAGTACCTACGATCTTTCTGACCTAATACTTTCTAATTGTTCCATCACTACACACCTTTTGACATGGCTCTACTTTGTCACATTATTTCTCTATCATGTCCTTTCCTTCTATCATGGATTTCTTCTTTTTTGGATTCTTCTTATGTCACGAGCTCTCTTCTATCACGAATTCTTCTTCTGTCGCGGCCTCTCTTCAATCGTGACCCCTCTTCTGTCGCAAACTCTCTTCTGTCATGACCTCTCTTCTATCGTGACCTATATTTTTCACGACCTCTCTTCTATCACAGCCTCTCTTCTTCAACTACTTCTTTAATTAACCCCTTCCTCTTTATCTTCCTTTGTCACACCTCATTTTTCTTCTTTTCCTTGATTTGTTCTTCCTTCCTTCCTTCTATTGTTGCCTCTATTGCAACTCCTTTCTCTTATTTTTCCTTAGCTCTTTTGATACTTAAGAATAATTCTAAGTTAATTCTTCTTACCTTTCCCTATGCCCAACAGCCCCCCAACACTCACCCATGGCTCATATCAAGCCACGTAATGCTTATTCCTCCATCTTTTCACTTGTGTCGACTTTCGTTTGAAAATATTGTAATATTTTCATTACCCTCTCTGCTTCTTGTCGCACTTCTTCCTCTGCCTTATTCATTTTCTCCATAAGGTTGGACTTGATATGTTCTGGCATTACCTTTTCCACTGACTCTGCTGCTTCTTACCCCTTCTGATGTGTAGACTGAATGATTTATGTAACTCTCTTAGTGTTTGGGCACGCACCTTAATGGTCCTTACTATGTGGTAACTCCGCGGTTTTTGTGGAAGCTTGTAAGCGGAGTTGTGACTCAAAATAGTCTTAGGGGTGTCGAATTTGAGTCAAAGCCCTCTTTTTGTAATTAACCCATGGTTTAAGTCCAGGGTTTAGGTTTCGGGGTGCCCATGGTTTAAGCCCATGGTTTTGTAATAAGTGCACTGTATAAATAAGCACTCTTGTAAATGAGTCAGGTTAGGCTTTTTGATGTAAGATGAATTGATGCCAAGCTAAGGCCTAGTTTTTGTAAAAAAGGTTAAGTCCTAGCTGTGTGTGTGGACGACCTCTACAGCTGTGTGTGCAGAGGGTTTTTGGTGATAAAGAAGGACTGCAGCTGTGTGTGCAGCTTGAGGAATTGAAGGGATATGCAGCTGAGTGCGTAGATTAGAACTGTGGTTTTTGTAAAGAGTTGAATAAAACACAGTTCTGTGGACGTAGCCCCTACACTAGGGGTGAACCATGTTATATCTTGTGTTGTATTTCTTTTGTGTTGTGTCTATTATGTTCTTTTATGCATTGATAAAGTAGATAACTGATAATTAAGATCACTGTTAATTACTAACTTCGCTGTGAATTCTCGGTTAAGGGTTAAGCAAGTCACTATTGTTTATCTATCTACGAAGCTATATAAGTGAATGTCAAAGCTCTGTGTTGTATGATTATTATTTGTTAAAGACTAAAGTTATAGTAATATCCCTCTTCTGCTTGCAGAAACCTGATTCTGTGGCACCCCGTAGTTCTTTTGGGTGAGACAACAGCCTGTTCGCAGGTTGTTGCCGAAAGGGCCAACACTGTGGGTCTTTCGTTGTTGCGAAGACAAAAGTATAGAACCCGGGTCTTCCCTAAGCCCAACAAATTGGTTCTGTTGCCGGTTGAAATCAGTATCTACTCAATAGGGAGTTATGTCGTACCTGGAGGGCTATGTTTTGGAGACCCTCAGTGAAAGAAATCGGTGATTGGATAGAAGAGACTTATCAGAAATTTGCTAAGCAAGAGAACAAAGATCCGCGTCGTAATTCAAACTACTTTTTACAAAGGTATGTTTTTTCTGATGTTTATGAAATTTTCTTTGGTAGTATCCACATAGAGTTGCACTAGTGGTTATCCAGGTTAGCCAAGAGAAAGATGAACTTCCAAGAAGGTCAGTTTCCTGATTGGACTCCCGCAAGAATTAATATATTGAAAAGGGTGAACAACGAAATATCCCAAGCTGTTGATTTCTGGATGACACGAACCCTTGAAGCATTTGTGACAGAGTTCACCATCGACACAAGTACTTCCTTTAGCGAAGCCAAGAAATAGTTTTTCAAAGGACCAAGGGGTAAGTACTTGAATTCCTTTAGTTTGAGAATTAAAATACTATTGGCTAAAAAAGGTATATTGCTCATTGAATCAGATTGTTAGATTTAGTATTACTAACCTATGTTTGCAAGTGAAAGTGACTTCAACGAGCAAAGTGGTTTGCTGCAAAGTGGAAAAAGGTACAAGAGAAATTTTGGATCTTATACCCTTGGTTAAACTACCGAGTATACCCCTATAAGTCCAGCCGACTCAGAGCCCAAAGAAACCCCTTCTGTTGGAAACCCTCCGGTAACCCCACAGCAAAGATTTGTTATCCCTGAAAACCCATCGTAGTCTGAAAGTAACCCTAGACCAAGTATTCCTGTCATAGGTCAGTCTTCCCCAGTAAGTTCCCCCCCTCCTACTACCAGTCCCCCTCCCTCCCCCCCTAGATCCGCGATGGCCCACATGAATGATGACATCAAACTACCAATATTTAGAGGAACTGGATCAAAGGATCTAGAACAATTTTGGTTTTTATGTGAAGCAGTGTGGACTGCTAAGAACATTGTGGATCAAGATATAAGAAGAGCGCAGTGGGTTACTTCTTTTCGAGACCAGGCTTTGACCTGGTTCATGAAGTACTCCAGTACCCAGAATCATGTCTTGCCCAATATTAAAATAGCCACGATCAAAGAGTTCAAGAATCCTATGTCAGAGTCACAGTGTATCACTGAGCTAAAAGAGATCCAGCAGAGGCGAGGAGAATCAATTTGGGACTTTGATCAGAGGTTCAAAGTTCTGCTATATCAAGTTAGTTTCACCATTGGACCAGCGCAACATAAATAATGGTTCATTGCCACTTTTTTACCACATATCAGGGCCCACTCATGCAACAGAAGGTTGCTGACTAGCAAGAGGCTTTGGAGATTGCCATGAAACTGGAAACAACTCCTGTCGAAGATAATTCTGGTATAGCCCAAATACAAGCGCAGTTGGTAGAAATGGCTCTAGAGCTTCGCGACATAAATAAGGGGAATTATAGTCACAAAGAGGTTTGGTGTACACGATGTCGAACAGAGGGTCACGATAAGGAACAGTGTCCTGCGGTAAGAAATTACCTGAATTCTGGTGCGGCAAACCCATTCAACCCTAGTGTTCTATATTGTGAGATCTATAGGAAAATTGATCAGCATCGACCTAAGGACTGCTATCTACTGCAGCGATATGTCCAGGTACCTAAGAATCCTTATTGCAAGTTCTGTAAGTCAGTGGGACACAACGAAGAGGACTGTCGCAGTTTTGACCTCATTATAGAGTGTACATATGATGCCTATAGGGTACAAAATGACACGCAAGGCAATGATGGATATGGTTACCATGGAGGTCAAGGTACTTTTGGAGGTTGTGGTTGTTGATGTATATGTAACTTCAGAATGTATTCTTCTATGTATCTTAACCCGATGTTTATTCCGGGATGTTTCTATTATGTATTTGAGTAATGTGGTCATGCCCCGATGTTCCGATCGGGAGGATTATAATGTAAACAAGTCATATCAAGTCATTAGGTAAGTCCCCACTGTTTAGGGGCACTTGAGTTATTATACACTAATTAAGGTGTAGGCTTGAGTAGTAATTATTAAGTCGGGCCTACATGTGAAATGGTAATTCAAGTGAACGAACTAATATAAATAGAGAGGGTGAGTCTCTCTATTTGTCACTTGTAAATTACATCACTTGCTCTCTCAAGTGTGGCGCACTTTAGGAGAAGGAAATTCTTGGCTTGACAGAAGACAGAAGGCTGCTATTGTGTTGGGAGGTCATCTTACTGTTTTTGGGATCACATCTTGTGGTGATACTATATTAGAGGAAGTTGAGGGGTTTTCTCCATTTATGGTTTCCCCTCCTAAAATCTTTGTGTCTCTTGTCTCTTGTGATGTGCTTATGTGATTGCTGTACTTGTTATTCTCTCAGTGAAAAGATTTTGTCATAATGCTAGCTTAAATGTTGAAAAACTAACATGGTATCAGAGCTAACCTGAGAAGAAGACATTGTGCAGCTACAGGAACTAGGGCTTCCTATTTTGTGGATCTTCCTCCAGAGTTTTCAGCGCAAGTATGCTAGGATGACTCTCCATTGAAGGGTGCATCTTTCTATCGATGCGGAATTCAATTTCAAGCATTTTCAGTTTCGATGTGGAAATTAGGGATTTCTACAGAGGAGGAATTTTTGAGTGAGACCTACATAGAATTGATCTCCTCATCAAAACCGAAATTTAGAGACCTGGATCAAGAAATTTGGTTGGGTAAATCTTCGGAAAAGTCAAACCCTAGTTATACCCCTAGCTAGAGAAACCCTAAATGCTAAAACTGCTAAGTTTTGGTACAGTAGCTATATTCCGAGATTGGCGAAGTCTCAGAAGCGGAAAATTCCAGGGGCGGACGATAAAATCCTGATGAACACTGTGTCCAAATATCAGCCTCAGATTCTCTATATTATGGGAGATATGATCTCTCCAAGTTAGGGTTTCAGCCTCTTCCAGAATTCATCCCTAAACAGGACATCTGGGGAGATATGCAATATCTTGGGCTACAGAGGTCCAAATGGAATTCCTGAAGATGTTCTAGAAAGGGAATGGAATTTAATTTCTGTGGTCCGAATATCAGACTCAGAGGATTAACCAGTGACACGTGGAAGGCCGTACAACTTCGCTGTTCTGAACAGTCCTGTAACAGGTCACCTTGGGAAAAGGATCCGAAATCCCAAATGGTGAAACCAATTCTGATGAAACCTGTGGTTTTGGATCAGGGACATGCGATTTTACCTTACTATGAAATTTAGGACACATAGGATCAGTAATTTAGGAGATATCACAGAAACAGTAACAGGAATTTCTGCAGAAGAAATCAGAAAATTAGGGCTTCCTATTCTGGGAGCT
>LPNX010962822.1:441226-606888 GCA_001517045.1 Pseudotsuga menziesii | reverse complement strand
GCTCTGTAGAACTTTCGATGACGAGATAGTATACACATGATGATGACCAGTGGAGATCCAGATCGAGTGATGATCCAGATCCAGTTATGATGACTCCGAAAGATCCAGATCGGGTGATGATTTAGATCCAGCAGTAGTGATCCAGATCGAGTGATGATCCAGATCCAGTCCAGTGATGTTGATCCAGATCAGGTGATGATCTAGATCCAGTGATGCCATTTGATGATGATCAAGATTGAGAGATGACTTGAAGATGAAGATGACTTGAAGATGAAGATGACTCAAAGATGAAGATGTTCCAGTTGATGCAGAGAAGAAGACCAGTGCTGAAAAATTGTGTCGAAAGAATACCTTCCTAGTTAAGAGGGAGTGTTGATGTATATGTAACTTCGGAATGTATTCTTCTATGTATCTTAACCCGATGTTTATTCCGGGATGTTTCTATTATGTATTTGAGTCATGTGGTCATGCCCCGATGTTCCAATCGGGAGGATTATAATGTAAACAAGTCATATCAAGTCATTAGGTAAGTCCCCACTGTTTAGGGGCACTTGAGTTATTATACACTAATTAAGGTGTAGGCTTGAGTAGTAATTATTAAGTCGGGCCTACGTGTGAAATGGTAATTCAAGTGAACGGACTAATATAAATAGAGAGGGTGAGTCTCTTTATTTTTCACTTGTAAATTACATCACTTTCTCTCTCAAGTGTGGCGCACTTTAGGAGAAGGAAATTCTTGGCTTGACAGAAGACAGAAGGCTGCTATTGTGTTGGGAGGTCATCTTACTATTTTTGGGATCACATCTTGTGGTGATACTATCTTAGAGGAAGTTGAAGGGTTTTCTCCATTTATGGTTTCCCCTCCTAAAATCTTTGTGTCTCTTGTCTCTTTTGATGTGCTTATGTGATTGCTGTACTTGTTATTCTCTCAGTGAAAAGATCTTGTCATAATGCTAGCTTAAATGTTGAAAAACTAACAGTGGTCGTGGTGGTATGGCCGGACGAGGTCGAGGCTAGGTTGTTTGCTATAACTGTAATCAGGCAGGAAATGTAGCTCACGATTGTTGAAACCCAACTAGGACATGTCAATATTGCAGATCGGTAGATCATGTCATTGAGCAATGCCCACAACTAATAGCTAAAATACAAGAAAGAAATAGTGCCCCCACTCAGAATATTCAGATGATTTCTGTGGAGCAAAGACCTATCCCAGCCATTAATGTTGTTACCAGGAGTGGAGCGACGACGCAAATATAGTATAAAGAGAAACAACCTGACGAGGCTTGGGTTCGTAAGGCCCCAGAGAAAATTCCAACCTTCGATGTGGAAAGAGAAAAAGAGACCTTTATGGAAGCCAGAAAAGACTTTGCTGGTCTGAGCACATCAGTAGCGCCTGCACAGCAGGAGGTCCAGTCTCAAGAAGATTCGACGGATAAAGTAAGTACATTGTCTTCATTTTTACAGAGTTGTATGAAGCTCTTAAGAAATCAGAATGCTTTAAATGAGTTACAAAAAGTTATTGCTTCTTGCGAACCTCAACGAAGCTCAGGTAAGGAAAAAACTGTTAATAGAGTCAGAAGAATTGGAAGATAAATGAGATTGCATGGTCAGATAGGAGAGTATGACATGACTGATGTCATTTTGGACCTAGGATCAGAAGTAAATGTCCTAACTAAGCAGACCTGGGAACAAATGGGAAAACCTACCCTTGATTGGTCTCCTATACAATTAATATTAGCCAATCAGCAGAAGATTGTGCCCCTAGGAAGATTCCCTAGTGTCTCAGTAGATATTGATGGGGTCAATACTTTAGTAGAATTTGAAGTCATTGAGATAATTGATGACAGCAACCCCTACCCACCTTGCTAGGAATTGAGTGGGAAATAGACAACGCTGCAGTCATTAACCTTAAGAAGAGACAGATGACTTTTGAAGGGAAAGGTTTGAGAGTCATAGTACCACTGGACCCTTCTCAAGGAGAACGGTACACTGAACCACTCAGAGATGAATATCGGGATGTTTTGGATCATATCTACAACATCACAGCTAAGGAAGAGGATTATGTTGACCCTACTGCCAAAGGTATCATGGATTGGCAGTGTGACAGCTCCTAAATGACTGATTCAGATGACGGTCTAGAGAATTGGCAGAATAGACTCTATGAACTACATGGACATCGATGTGCCAAAATTACCAAGTCTCTCAGATGGCTTGGTTCATAGACAAGAGACTTGCCTACCTTTGATGGCTTGAAAGACCCAGTAGATTTTATTGTATAGTTCTCAGAACAAGTACCAGACCCCCAGAAAATGGAGACTCTAGATTCAGCATTCAGAGCCACAACAGCCAGATGGTGGAATGGTCATAAAAATTACATTCATAGCTGGGAAGCATGCCAAAAGTCCCTATGCCTGAGATTCATGGATCGACCTCAAGAGGTGTGAAGCAGGTTTAATGGTAAGACTAGCCCTTAGGAACATTTAGAGCAATGCTACGAAGCCTGGAAGCATGTACCTTGTGAAGAGTGGGTACATAGGTTTGTGCATACTCTGGAACCTATAGCAAAGAACTGGTATGCGGAAGTCGAGCTTCGCCATGGTACTGTAAGTTGGGATAGTCTTGTTGATAGTTTTGTGCTGACATTTTCCATTAATGGGGTTTGTCCTACTTTGGACACAGCTGTTAGGTTGATCCATACTAAAGTGTTTGATGAAAAATAAATAGCAGATTACCAACCTGATTGGAAGGCATAAGAAGCTAATGCAGTAGAATGTTATAACCTCACAATTGCCGAGGATGATGACCCACGCAACATCAACATTCCTGAGTCGGAAGGACACTGTGAAGTACACGGACCAGCAGTCGAAGCACCTGAAGTGACTCAGCCATTGAAGACGAGGACAGTAAACATTGGGTCAGAAAAATAGCCCAAGTACGCTACCATTGGATATTATTGGGATGAAGAAATGGTGAGCAAAGTAACCCAACTTCTCCATGAGTATCAGGACCTATTTATGATGAATTTCTCAGAGATGAAAGGTATCCTTGGTGATATAGGAGTGATCAAGATCCCTTTGAAACCCGATGCGAAGCCTGTAAAACAACGCCCTTATAGGCTGAATCCTAAGTATAAAGAAAAAGTTAGAATGGAGCTAGAGAAGATGCTTACTGCAGGAATCATTGAGCCTATTGAAGAATCCGAATGGGTCAGTCCTATGGTGGTACAAGAGAAGAATACTAAGGGGGGAATCAGAATCTGTGTTGATCTAAGGAAGCTGAATGATGCCTGCTTGCATGATCCTTTCCCTACTCCCTTTACAGATGAGGTTTTAGACAATGTCAGAGGTCAAGAAGTGTACTCTTTTACTGATGTATTTTCAGGTTACCATCATATCCGAATTGCTCCAGAAGATTAACATAAGACAACCTTCACTACAGAAATGGGATCCTTTCAGTATACAGTTATGCCCTTTGGATTGAAGAATGCACCTGTTATGTTTTCTAGAGTAGTCGTCTCTGCGTTTAAGGAATTTATACATAAATTATTAGAAGTTTATTTTGATGATTGGACTATCTTTGGGTTACTAAAAGACCATATAGCTAGTTTAAGACTTATGCTAGACAAGTGTAGACAGCATCAGATTTCCTTGAACTTGAAAAAGTGTATCTTTTGTGCACCTTTTGGAATCCTGCTAGGTCACATTGTATGTAAGCAAGGATTGATGATGGATCTTGCAAATATAGCCATTATTGTGAACTTACCACGTCCAAAGTTTGTTAAGCAACTTTGCACTACACTGGGTCATACTGGATATTACAGGAAATTCATTAAAGGATATGCTTAGATCACAGCCCCTATGGAAAAACAATTAAAGAAAGATATTAAGTTTGAATAGACACCTAAGTGTCAAGAAAGCTTGGATATTTTGAAGGAAAAGATGCTAACTGCCCCTATCTTAGTCTTTCCTGACTGGAATAAGGAGTTTCATGTGCATGTCGATGCATCCTCCATTGCTCTGGGTATAGTGTTGGCTTAGTCAGGTGAAGGTAATATTGATCACCCTATTGCTTTCGCAAGTAGAAAATTGTTCACAGCAGAAAAGAATTATACTACGACAGAACGAGAAGGTCTAGCTATGGTTTATGCATTGCAGAAGTTTCGACATTATCTGTTAGGATCTGATTTTAAAATGTTCACTGACCATTCTGCTTTGAAGTATTTGGTTAACAAGCCTGTACTAGGTGGAAGGATATGCAGATGGCTGATTCTGTTTCAAGAATATGACTTTGAGATCATAGTTAAGCCTGGAAGGCTTAACCTAGGGCCGGACCACTTGTCAAGGCTCGAGTCAGGAGAAGAGCCCACTAGTTTGGATGAAGGCCTTCCTGATGCCCAGTTGTTTTCCATCTAGATGGTTGATGACTATTTTCAGGATATTGTTCAGTACTTGTCTACAGGTTTTGCACCCGCCGAAATGACAACACAGCAGAAGAAGCAGCCGGTGGTTAGAGCAGCCGACTTTACCTTAATAGCAGGATAGCTATATAAAATGGGACCAGATAAAATACTGCGTAGATGTGTCCTAGAGCATGACAAGCCTTTAATTTTGGCTGAGGCACATTGTGAAGTAGCAAGAGGTCATTACGTAGGAAAAGCTATAGCACAGAATATTTTGACAGCTAGATTGTGGTGGCCCACAATTCATAAGGATGCAAGAGAGTATTGCCACAGCTCCAACATCTGTCAGAGGATAGGAAAACCATCCATGAGGAATGATATGCCTCTAGTTTCGCAGGTAACCTTACAAGCCTTTGACAAGTGGGCTATTGATTTTGTTGGACCAATCAATCCCCCTATGAAGAAATCTGGAGGAAGATACATTATTACAACAACTGACGACCTTACTCGTTGGGTCAAAGCTCAACCAATCAAGAACTGTAGCGCTGCTACAGCTACGAAGTTCATCTTCGATAACATCATGTCAAGATTTGGGTGTCCTAGAATTCTTATGAGTGATCAAGGATCACATTTCCTAAATAAGACTATTGAATTATTGATGGAAGAATTTCAAGTATATCATTAGAAGAGTACTGCCTATCATCCTCAAGCCAATGGAACTGTTGAAGCCTTTAACAAGATCCTTGAACATGCTCTGACAAAGGTTTGCAACGTTAACAGAAATGATTGGGATCTTAGAATTCCAGCAGTACTATGGGCTTATAGAACCACCTGCAAGAATTTGACAGGACATACACCTTTTAGGTTGGTCTATGGACAAGAAGCAGTCATCCCCATGGAGTACATTGTTCCTAGCCTAAGAATATATTCTTTCATAGAGATGGATGACCCAGCTATGATGAAAGAAAGGCTGGAAAAGATACTAGAACTTGAAGAAGATAGATTCGTTGTAGGGTTCCAGCAGCAAGTACAGAAAGCCAGAGAAAAAGCATGGCATGATAGACACATTAAGAAGAAGCAGTTCCAGAATGGTGATCTTGTGCTCTTATATGACCGTAAATTCATGAAATTGCCGGGTAAGTTCAAGACACATTGGAAAGGACCATATATAGTGCAGAGATTTACCGATGGAGGCATAGTCCAGCTGTTAGAATAATCAACCCATAGTTTACCCACTTAGACATTAATTTAATTATTTTTGTCTTATTTGCCTAGTTCATGTGTCCCACCTTGTGCAAGTTGTCTTTTGCCTATCCATAATGGTAAAACTTTCCTTATTTGACTCATGTAGCACATGGGAGAGATAAAGGAATCAATTCTACTTTATTCTTGGCCTACTAGGTGCCCTTCTGCTTTTTCTGCTTTTTCTGCTTTATTGCTTGCTTTTTCAGTGTTTTAAGGCAAAAGGAAAAGCTAGACTAGGTGAGGTTGACTAGTTTTTTGTCCTACACATCCTCCTCTCTTTTCTCCATGAAAAAGCATGTATGAGCTGCCATTCCACCACTCTTTATCTTGCCTAATCCTTTTTGCCAATTCGTGAGCTCCATGACAGATTTGGGATCATCTTTTTACACCTATGGGGGATTTGCTTATTTTTAGTAAGCCTACTTTATGATAGATTTGATTTGCTCCTCATGCAATTGAATCCTTGATGTATTCTATTTATTCAGCATCCTATGTTATTACAGGGTTCGCTATTGTACACTTATGCAATACTGTTTTAGTGTTCCGCTCCAATTTCAGTCTCTTTTGTGAGTGATTTTGCATGATCAATTGTTAATTGTTGTGAGTAAAATTAATCTATCACTAGGTTCAATTTCCACATGGTATCAGAGCCATTTTAGATTGTTTTCTCTCCTCTAAAATTGTTTCGTAGGTTCAACATCAGTGACTGGGAGCCTTCTACTGATAGCCAGGACAGATTTTCTAAGCTATGGATCAATCACAGAAAACTATTTTGAATCCTTTCAATTTATTTGAATGGAAAGCAGAGATGGAGATATTGTTGAGAGAGAAAGGCCTCTACAGGGTGACTATGGAAATAGAAGTAGAGCCCAATGTAGCTACAAAAAAAAAAAAATGGCACAACAGGAGGGATGAGGCCTATGGCCTCATGTGTCTGAGTATTTCCAGAGACCTCCTTTTCCATCTTAATGGATTGACATCACCGAATGAAGTATGGGAGAATCTTGCTGATATTTTTGGAAAGACAGATGAGATGAGGGGACATCAAATCGAAAATGAGCTGATTTCTCTGAGTCCAAATAGCTTTGAATCCCTGTAGCTATATTTCTCCAAGTTCAAAGCACTAGTTTTGCAGCTGAAATAGTGTGGGATGGAAAAGAAAGATGATCAACTCATCCTGTCCATCCTCTCAAAGCTAGGCCCTGACTATTCAGTGTTTTTTTTTACCTTCTATGCCACAAAACTGACAGCTTGAACCTGGAAGATGCCTAGCCTTGCAGATTTCATGGAATCTCTCACACAAGAACAGGATAAGCTGGTGATGATGGGCACCATCAAACCATCCAAAGATAAAGCTTTGATTGCTGGAGATTCGAAGGTGGATTCAAAAAGCAAAAAGAAAGCTAAAAAGCCACCTGAGCAAAAGAGAGATAAGAAATAGTCTCCGGAGGAGCCACAAGGTCCCAAGAAGAAATACCAGAAGAAGAAAAACAAAGGTGAAATGAGCAAGTGTGCATACTGTAATAAGGGAAATCACTCTGAAAGCTCTTGTATGAAAAAGGAGATAGACATGATGACCCAACTCCTGGAGAAGAATGGCATCTCCCTTCCAGAAAACTCAAAGAAGAGAGAAGGAGGATCAAGTTCAGATGACAGAGAGAGAGTTCATGCTCTAGTTGTTGGCACATCAAGCTCACCCAGTTTTATCATTGATTCTGGAGATTCAAGACACATGGTTTCGACCAAGGAGGCCTTCTCCTCACTTGAAAAGTCGAAAGGACAATCTATTGTATTGGGAGATGACTCTCTCACTGAAATTTTGGGCAAAGGGAAGATTGATCTTGATCATGGTCATTTCAGCAATGTGTTGTATGTGCCTGGTCTTGCCTCCAACCTTCTATCAGTGTACCAGATGACTCACACTGGGTCTCCTAAGAAAGTCATATTCTCCCTTGATGAATTTGAGATCACAGAGATCTCAAGTGGTAGAGTCATTGCAAAAGGAGTTGCAAATCATGCTCAAAAGGTATACATGTTCTCACACTTCCTACCCTACTCAAACCCCTTTGCTCTTCTGATTCATGCTAATGAAGCAAGCAAGCTTTGGCATGAAATATTTGGCTACCTAAACTACAAATATCTTTCTAATCTTAGTGAAAAAGAGATGGTCATAGGGTTGCCCAAGATAAAATTTTCCAAAGGAGTTTGTCAAGGTTGTATCCTAGGAAAACGCCCAGAGCACAACTTTGAGAGAGCTAGTCATGAGAGAACCTCTGCACCCCTCGAGCTGATTCACAGTGATGTTGCTAGACCATGCCCTCATATTTCCATGAGTCATTCCAAATATGCATTGAATTTTATTTATGGCTTTTCCAGGTATTGTTGGGTTTACTTCCTGAAACACAAGTCTGAAGTTTTTGGCCTCTTCAAAGTCTTTAAGGCTTTGGTTGAAAACCAGTCTGGGAGGAAACTCAAGGTCCTTAGATCTGATAATGGTGGTGAGTATGTCAAGTCTGAGTTTATTAACTATTGTATAGATGCATGTTTTCAGATGCAGCATTCTATCCCCTACACACCACAACAAAATGGTGTTGCTGAGAGGAAGAACATATCACTGAAGGAGATGGCAACATGCATGATGGAGGCCAAAACTTTGCCACCAAAGTACTGGGCCGAAGCTATCAACTGTGCACCCTATATCCAGAATAGGGTGCCTCACAAGCATCTTGATGGTATGACTCCCTTCGAAGCATGGAGTGGGCACAAGCCAGATGTGACCCATTTCAGGATTTTTGGCTCAAAGGCTTGGGCTAGGATTCCAACAGAGAAGAGGAAGGCTTTGCAGCCCCAAAGCTAAGAGTGTATTTTTGTTGGATACTCTAAAGATTCAAAAGGGTATAAGTTAATAAATTTGAGCACAAACAAATCCTTCATTGAAAGGTGTGTTCAGTTTGAAGAAAAACCCCTTGCAGCAGTGGAAGTTGGTGAAGCCTCTTCACCACCTGAACCTTAAGAAGTAAGTAAAGAGTTTGTTGAACATGCTGATTCTGATTTTTCTGATGGATATGAGTTTATTGCAGACCCTAACATCCCTAAAAGGCCAAAATGGGCAGCCAAGACACTACATGCAGCAGGAAAGCTAGCTGGGGATCCCAATGACCCAAGGAGGACTAGATCTCAATTTGAGAGTGGTCTGTGCATGAAGGATCCTATGTTTGGTGAAAAATGCTATTTGATTGTGGAGTCTGATCCTCAAACATATGAATAAGCAGCAGGAGATCCAAGATGGAAAACATCCATGAAGGAGGAGATCAGCTCACTCCAGAAGAGCAACACATGGGAGCTAGTGGATCTTCCTCCAGGGAGAAAGTTAGTCCAGTGTAAGTGGGTCTATAAGACCAAATTTTATGCTGATGGTTCACCACTAAAGTACAAGGCCAGCTTGGTATCCAAGGGCTACTCACACGTTCATGGCATAGATTACAATGAGACCTTTTCCCCAGTGGCAAAGATGGATTCCATCAGGCTAGCTCTAGCCATTGCAGCCTCAAGGCAATGGGAGGTACATCACATGGATGTAAAATGTTCCTTCCTGAATGGAGATCTCACTAAGGAGATATATATGCAGCAGCCTCAAGGTTTTTCTACTAACCCTTCTCTTGTGTGCAGGTTGAGAAAGTCATTGTATGGGCTAAAGCAAGCCCCCAGGGCTTGGTATGCCAAGATCGATAGCTTCTTGCTATCACTAAATTTTGTTCGGTGCAAATCAGATCCAAATGTATATTTGAATTTAGTTAATGGTTCATTAATGATCATTGTGTTATATTTTTATGACCTCCTCATTATAGGAAGCTCAAAGGCTGAGATTGCTTCCTTAAAGGGTGCTATGAACCAAGCCTTCTCCATGACAGATTTGGGGCTCTTAAGTCAATTTTTGGGGCTTGAGATTGCTCAAACCAAAGCTGGAATCAAGGTGCACCAGTCCAAATATGCCTTGTAATTTCTAAACAAATTCAAAATGAAGGATTGCAAAGCAAGCAAAATTCCTTTCCTTTCAGGAGTGAAGCTGGAAGAAGCTGATTCTTCACCTATGGTAAACAATGCACTGTATAGGCAATTGATTGGATGTTTATTGTATATGAGACATAATAGACCTGATATTTTTTATGTCGTAAGTGTGGCTTCTAGATACATGGATCAGCCTCATGAGATCCATTAGAAAGCAACCAAAAGGATCCTTAACTTTGTTCAGGGAACAAGGACACATGGGATCTTCTATAAAGCAAAATCTGATCTTGAGTTGATTGGATTTACTGACAGTGATTGGGAAGGTGATAGCACAGACAAAAATTCCACATCAAGATATGTTTTCATGCTTGCAGAAGGGCCAATCAGCTGGTCAAGCAAGAAACAGAGTGCCATTGCACTCTCATCTACAGAAGTAGAGTATAGAGGAGTTGTTAATGCAGCAACTCAATGTTTATGGTTGCAGGGTTTAGTTGGAGAGTGTGGCTTCGAACCAGAGTACTCAACTACCATATACTATGATAACCAGAGTACCATTCAAATCTACAAAGATCCAGTTCAGAAGCAGAGAACCAGACACATTGAGATCCATATGCACTACATCAGAAAGCTTGTGCATGATGGCACCATTCACCTACTCCTATGTTCATCTTCAAAACAAGTAGCTGATATCTTCACCAAGGCATTTTGTGAGAAGACCTTCAGCAATCTCAAATCACTTCTGGGGATTGCTGATCATGCTGTGAAGCATGAGTGAAGACAAGATTTCCAAATTTTGTTTTACAGTCCATGTTTAAGGGAGGATTTTCCCAAGTTGGTTTTGCCTCTTTCCTTGTTTAAATGGACATGCAGTATGTAAAGGGTGACTAATCCTTGTTGCTAGGCCCTATATTTTTCTGATATATTACTCATAGATTAGGCTTAAGGGGGGGTGTTATAATAATCAACCCATAGTTTACCTACTTAGACATTAATTTAATTATTTTTGTCTTATTTGCCTAGTTCATGTGTCCCACCTTGTGCAAGTTATCTTTTGCCTATCCATAATGGTCAAAATTTCCTTATTTGACTCATGTAGTGCATGGGAGAGCTAAAGGAATCAATTCTACTTTATTCCTGGCGTCCTAGGCACCCTTCTGCTTTTTCAGTGTTTTAAGGCAAAAGGAAAAGCTAGATTAGGTGAGGTTGACTAGTTTTTTGTCATACACATCCTCCTCTCTTTTCTCCATGAAAAAGCATGTATGAGCTTCCATTCCACCACTCTTTAGCTTTCCTAAGCCTTTTTTCCAATTCGTGAGCTCCATGACAGATTTGGGATCATCTTTTTACACCTATGGGGGATTTGCTTATTTTGAGTAAGCCTGCTTTATGATAGATTTGATTTGATCCTCATGCAATTGAATCCTTGATGTACTCTATTTATTCAGCAGCCTATGTTATTATAGGGTTTTCTATTGTACACTTATGCAATACTGTTTTAGTGTTCAGCTCCAATTTCAGTCTCTTTTGTGAGTGATTTTGCATGATCAATTGCTAATTGTTGTGAGTAAAATTAATCTATCACTGGGTTCAATTTCCACACCAGTTAGCTAAATTAAATGGAGAAATTTTACCTTCCATGGTGAATGGAAGTAGATTAAAGAAGTACAAGGACAAGCCTGGACCCCCTAATCAGAAGTAATAGTAAGAAGGAGAGTCTAAGTACCAAGAACACTTGAAATTGGGTACTAGACTATAATGAAGCTGTCCTCAAAGCTACAAAGTGATGAATCTTGTCGAAGTTCAAAGGTTGAAGTTTGGTTGCCGCTTGGGTCATGGTGGGTCGAAGGTCAATATTGTGTCGAAGGTACTCATTGTGTCGAAGCTGAAGTTAGAGGTTATGTCGAAGAAGAAAGGTGTGTCGCAACCTAAAATGTCACTGATGGGACTAACTAGACTTGGCGGCATTGGCACATGAACTACCTTAACTACCTGTAATGATGATATCTGGGGAAAATATAGCGCCATGTGGACAGGATTCATCGCAACACCATCAGATTGGGTATCATTAATGCAACATGATGACAGATTGTGTCATGGGATTCTATAAGAAGCCACCCAGGCCTGCAACTCCTACATTATGCATTTCTTTGAGCTTATAGTTAGCACCATGTCGAATGATCGTGAAGTCCAGGAATTGTTGTGAGAGTTCAGGGAGAGAGATCTGTAGAACCTTATGATAAATCCACCTTGCGAGGAGATGTTCCTAGCACCGAAGCAGCCAATGCAGACATGATCAACCAAAAATAAATTTAAGGCAGAATTTCACTCTAAGCGGAACGAAGAAAGGCACAAGCCCTCAGGAAAGACCCCGGAGGACCCCGAGACGTATCCTCCTGGATTAGCAGAATGGAGGCATGCTGTTTGTCTTATGCAAAATTACAGTGGCATGCAATCACAGGGGCACCGCCTATTAAGGACCCAAAGTTGTGGATGGTCAAATGTTCGATAGGACATGAATGGGAGGCAGTTCGAGGGATGGAGTCGCTGATAGATTTAGAAGGCCCAATGACTCCCATGACCATCATAAATATACAGAGATGCAGACAGATACAGCGCCTGACAGAGTGCAAAAGGATATCATAAAGAAGGAGCAAGAAGCCGACGACAGCATGTATGGCCTCAGCAAGTAGTGCACTATCTTCACCAACAAGATTCTACCACCAGAAAAGCAGCAGAGTGTCCTGAGACGGGACACTGGTGAGTCTTAGGGGCCTGTTGGGGCACGCACCTTAACAGTCCTTAATTTTGTTAACTCCATGGTTTTTGTGGAAGCTTGTAAGTGGAGTTGTGACTCAAAATAGTCTTAGGGGTGTCGGGGTTGAGTCAAAGCCCTCTTTTTGTAATTAACCCATGGTTTAAGTCCATGGTTTAGGTTTCGGGGTGCCCATGGTTTAAGTGCATGGTTTTGTAATAAGTGCACTGTATAAATAAGCACTCTTGTAAATGATTCAGGTTAGGATTTTTTATGTAAGATGAATTGATGTGAAGCTAAGGCCTAGTTTTTGTAAGAAAGGGTAAGTCCTAACTGTGTGCATGGACGACCTCTGCAGCTGTGTGCGCAGAGGGTTTTTGTTGATAAAGAAGGATTGCAACTGTGTGCGCAGCTTGAGGACTTGAAGGGATTTGTAGCTAAGTGCGCAGATCAGAACTGTGGTTTTTGTAAAGAGTTGAATAAAAAACAGTTCTATGGATGTAGCCCCTACACTAGGGGTGAACCACGTTATATCTTGTGTTGTGGTTATTTTGTGTTGTGTCTGTTATGTTATTTTATGCATTGATAAAGTAGATAATTGATAAGTAAGATCACTTGTAATTACTAACTTCGCTGTGAATTCCCAGTTAAGGGTTAAGCAAGTCACTGTTGTTTATCTATCTGCGAAGCTATATAAGTGAATGTTGAAGCTCTGTGTTGTATGATTATTATTTGTTAAATACTAAAGGTACAGTAATATCCCTCTTCTGCTTGTAGAAACCTGATTCTATGGCACCCCATAGCTGTTTCGGGTGAGACTGCAACCTGTTCGCAGGTTGTTGCCGAAAGGGCCAACACTATGGGTCTTTTGTTGGTGCAAAGACAAAAGTATAGAACCCGGGTCTGCCCTAAGCCCAACACTCAGCCTCAGCATACAATTATTCAATCTTATCTATGCATTGTTGCTATTACATAAGCAACATTGTGACCTGTTGTTGCAACTTTTTCATCTCTGTTAACTTAGCCATTTTTATGATAAGGGTGATTTTTTCATTGTTCTCTTCATTTGGTTCATGTTTTCTTGAACTGTGCACAACTCCTTTGGGTCTTTTTCTAACTATGCATCATTGTGAGCACTTCCCAAGCTTGAGAGGCTTGGTTGAAATCTTTAGCCCACACTGCTTATTCCTCTTCATTGTTATATTTTTAATGGTTATATAAGATCTAAAACATTTAGCATCATAACATCATAACCATAAGAAAAGTATCACTGAAAAAAAGACAAATTTAGCAACACAAGATAACACAAATATTTTCCTCGGGGAAATCACAATGGAGAAAACCCCACAAAACTTCCTCTGTATAGAATTCGACCAAGACATTGTAAAACTCAGACCACAGTTTCTCCTTCGTTCTGGCACACTGCTACTTCTCTCTCTAGCTAAGAACATATTTTTTGAGTGATTACAAATGAAGGGAGGCTCCTCCTATTTATATTCTTCTGTTGAATTGACATCTAACTTGGTGGGGCTGACTTCACTAGCTATCAGGGCCAACTTGTCCAATTGTACATTACAAATAGCATTTATTATAATGACACTTGGGTACTAATGACCCAACTTACAATGAAGCATTTACCTCATGACGTTTACATGACCAATTGCATCAAGGACATCTACGAATGGAAGAAGAACATCTCCAAAGGAGAATACAACAAAATTACAATAGAATATCTTCCGATGTTACAATATTTTAACACTCCCTCTTAACTAGGAAGGTATTCTACATCAACAACAATCATCGTTACAACTGTACAACTGATTGGTGAATCTCTATATTTCATAGGAAGTTTTGGAACATCATCATACATCTTCATGATTGATCTCAGCTGGATCATCTTCTGTGATCTTAGTATGTAAATACTAAATCATCTTCTGTATATACTGACTCATCTACTATCAGCATCATATTCTAGATCATCTTCTGTATTATCAGTATGTGTTGAATCATCTACTATCAGCATCATCTTCTAGATCATATTCTATAGTATCAGTATGTGTTGATTCATCTATTATCAACATCATCTTCTAGATCATCTTCTATAGTATCAGTATGTGGATACTGAATCATCTTCTGTAGCATCAGTATGTAAATACTAAATCATCTTCTGTCATGCTAGTAGATGAATACTTAATCATGTTCTAAATATTGAACCTTCTTTTTTAACATCAGTATGTGAATACTGAATCATCTTCCGCCATATCAATATGTGAATATTGAATCATCTTTTGAGCCTTCTTCTGTAACATCAGTATGTGAATATTGAATCTTCTTCTATAACATCAGTATGTGAATACTGAATATTATTTACCACATCAGTATGTGAATATTGAATCTTTTTCTGAAACATCAATATGTGAATACTAAATATTCTTCTGAATCATCTAATTCCTAGCATCAATGTGTAAAAACTGAACCATCATTTTTAACATCAACATCTTCAGAATCATCTACTTGCCAACATCAGTGATGAATTCTCATCTTGTAACATCATCATCTGAACCATCATCATTTGCATCTTCAGTATGTGAATACTGAACTATCATCATTTGTATCTCTAGTATGTGGATACTGAAGGAATAATCATCAGTATCATAAGTATCATCATCTACATCTTCAGTATGGGAATAATGAAACATCATTATCTGTGTCTTCAGTATAGAAATAGTGAATCACCATCGTCTATGTCAACAGTATATAAATAATGAAACAATCAATAACTTCATTTGTATGGTATTACTAAAAACCAAATCATCGGTTCATTGGTATTTCTTCAACCTATTCCTCTGGTATTATGAATGGCATCGCCAACCATTGGCGCTGTGGGTTCTGGTGCGGCTGCATTTTTATATTGTTTGTGCCAATCTCAAATCTAAAAACTTGAAGGAAATCTTGAATGATGCGATCATCCACCATGTGCTTGTTCCTTACCTAGTTCCTTATAGCCTCCCCATGCATAAAGAGTTTGATGCTATTTTTTTCTATCCTGCCTTCCTATTCTTGTCGAACAAAAGGTTTTGGTATTGTGCTCCTTAGTGCACGAGCAAATATACCCCTTGGTAGTTTGGTGGGTCGGACCATGCAATGAATGAAATTAGGATTAGCATCCAGGAGTAGTGAAATGGATTACCCTCCTGCAACTCAATGGAATCCTACAATAGCTCATTCAGTAAGAACTATGACCAGTTAATATGAACCCCCTACATGCAGAGTTTTTCCAGTGCTATCATCTCCACAACGCATTGTGTTGGGTGCATCTTATGTAGTAACTTCGATGCCAATACCTTTGCAATAAAGAAAACAATATAATAATTTATGGAGGATATCATATATCCTATGTTATATCTTATTATTTCATACTTCTCCCTCATCCATGCATCTATCAATGCTTCTTGATCGTTCCTTAGAAGTGGCATTAGGTCCATTCATGATAATGGTAGGCCTGTGATGATTGCAATAAGTTCAGCATATACAGATATAGGCTTCCCTAGCCATAGTAAAGCACCATGAAATAATACAAACAATAGCTTAACACAAGTTTTTATCGGTGTGTTATGTCCAAAATGAATCATATATAGAAATGATAGTATGTCGAACTGCTCTAGTCCTCTAGCCTACTCCTTTGCAACAAATAGCTTTGGTGCATCTGGTGTGTCTTACATAGTCACCATATATTTTTACTGGTCTATATATTCTTTCTTATTTGTGTCATGGTCAACAAAGTATAACTTATGTAGGCTCGACAAGATATCCTTCAACACATTCACTTCTTTTGGCACCAATGGTGCTATCGGTGAGGCCCTGTTTGCCTTGGGATTCTGAATTTCAGTGCATCACTACTTTTGGGCAAGACGTAACCTGGCAATAAAGTTGTTGTCTCATAATATTCATCATCCTGTGGGGGTAGCGCTAGGGTTTTCGATGCTTTTCCCTTCCTCTTAATTCACTTTCCCCATGTGTTTCTCGACAAACCTGGTTTGTCTACATGCTCTTTTCCAAATGGCCTAACGAGGGTTGGCTCCACAACTGGAGTGTTATTGTGGAGAACCTCCTGCAATAAACAATGACAATGAAAAAATATTGGAGCACAAAAGATATTTTATTGATCATGGGCCACTTCGAGGGGGAAACCTCCTTTGAGCAAGCTCAATACAAAATAACTCTTCGGTGCTTTCAATAACCTCAACACATACTTATATACTAAGTCTAATCTAAACAACTATTACTCCACATGAATGTGGGATAATGCAACCTATTAAATGGATGACTTAACCACTATTACTTACTCCCCATGAATGTCGGATAATACATCATACTAATTGGATGACTTACAAAGCATATGCGTCTGACAAAATATACCAACAAAATAAAGAGGGGGGCTGACACGGGTTTTTAACATCTCCTCCCTCTTAGAAAAAACTTTGTCCTCAAAGCTTTAGATGTGGAAACAACTGCTAAATCTAAAGGAGGGGTTCCCATGTAGCATCCTTTGGTTACATGCTGGGCCACTGAATTGAAGACCTTTGTGATGGACTGAGAGAGAAGCTGACAAGTGTGCTTATTGAGGATGGCCTCCGACTTCGAAATGATGGATCCTTCAGTAACCCATTCTAGTAAAACAATTTGTGCGCTGATGTTGGTGCCGATCACTTGTTGAATGCGAGAAGGAGGAATTGCCAATTTATAAGCAACATACCGAATCTTTTGAAGAACTAGATATGGGCTAGAGATCTTTGGAGTGAGTGTTTGATGCCTTTTTTCTTTCGCGGAGGATTGCTTGTAATGCTGCAGATGAAGAAAAACCATATCACCAACTTGAAAAGTGTGCTCAAAATGGTGTTGATCAACCTATTGTTTTATGTAGGCTCTTCTCAAGTGAAGATTGTCCTACAAGAGGTGAAGAATCTGATGTCAGTTTCGAAGAACCATGTCAATTTCCTAAACTGGTGAACTTCTAGGGGTGGATGGGAGGAGTACTGAAAGTGCATGAACATAGACTGCTTGATATGGAATCATTTTATATGCAGTATGGTAGGAATTATTGTACCACCGTTCAGTGAGAGGGAGCCACTATTCCTACTGATGTGGTTCTTCATAGGTGAAACAACAAAGATAAGTTTCCCAATATTTGTTGACAACTATAGTTGGACCCTCTATTGGTGGGTGATAAAATGAACTCATATGCAGTTTGGTGCCAGGGAGGCGAAAATGACTTGTGAAATTTGTGTTGCGGTCTGAGACAATGGAATAATGGATTCCATGAAGAAGGAATATCTAGGCCATGAAAATTTGTGCGATTGAAGAGGTGATATATGGATGGAGTGTAGTTTCACCCTTGTGGTGCTAACAAGGAACACATTCGACAACCATATGTTGAATTTCATGTTGGACCCCCTTCCAAAAGAATTTACAGCATGCCAGCTCATATGTTTTGATGAACCCAGAGTGCGTTATCGATGGAGAAGCATGGAGTTCATAAAAGACCGCATGTTGAAGGTCTGTGCTCTGAGGAAGCACCAGACAACCTTTGCATCTCAAAGAAAATCCATCCCAAGAGGAATACGGTACCACATAAGGGTTACTAGCCAACTATTGGATGATTTCAGATAATGAGGATTCATGGACATAGCCTTGCTGAAGGGAGTGTAACCAAGTTGTAAGAGGCATAGAAATAACTGAAAGAGAAACATGGGCGTCAAATGTGGAAAAGAGAATCCACCGCAAGATTGTCCTGAGCCTTCTTATATTCATAATCCCTGAGTTTGAGAACCCATTTATATTGTGTTGGGGATGAGACCCATTGTTCCAGGAAATATTTCAAACTCTGGTGATCAGTCTTGATGCCAAAAGGATTCTCTAAGAGGGATGGCCACCACTTTTGTACTGTGTGCAAAATAGTCGTCATTTCCTTCTCATATGTATAGGTGGATAAATTATTTATAGAATTGCATTTGTTGGTGAAGGAAATGGGATTTCCATCTTGAAAGAGGACAACCCCAAGTCCAATGTCATAAGCATCACGCTCAAGAGTGAATATCTTGGAAAAATAAGGCATCTAAAAGGTGCATCGGAATGAAAGATCCAAGGGAGTAGTTGAGACTAATGAAGGTTGCATCTGAATGAAATGGAGTTGAGCAATGACACCATGTGAATTCATCTTAAGGAGATTTTCCATGCAATGGGAATGGATGATGCTGAGAGAACCTGGTTGGAAGCCATTGAATTTGTGTTTGTTCCCATTGACTGAAAATTGCATCCATAGTTCAGCAAAATCCCATAAGATGGGTCCAAGTGTGCGTAACCATTGAGTTCCCAAAATTGGCATCACATCCTCCTAGAGGCATGCCAAACATGTTAGAGCGCAAGTTATAATCTCCAATAGAGATACACACATTGTAGCACTTTCCTTTGCAAGGTAAGGTGCTCCCATTGGAAACCATGACTTTAAAGATGGAGCAAGGATGGACAAAACTATCAGCTTGTTTGGCAATCTAAGGGTCAATGAAGTTATGGGTGCTAACAAAATCAATGAGTATTGTAAGAGGAATCTTCTTGAAGAAACCCTTGACCTGCATGGTTTTTGGAATGGTGACTCTGACTAATGCGTGGAGAGATATCTTGGGGTGTTCGTCATGAGAATGAGGGTCTACAGGTGGTTGTTGAATGTCAACCTAAGTGTCTACTGGATCTTGAGCAGCTTCACAAATTTCAAGTGCAGGCTGAGAATCCACATCCAGGAGATAGAGCTTTTTCTCAACACATCTATATCCCCAGGTGAATTTCTCGTCACAATTATAACAAAGCCCTTTTTCCCGACATTCCAGCATCTCTACTTTAGACAAATGCTTGATAGGAGTGGTTCTAGGAGCTGGCAGATTTTGGATTCTTTGAGGAACCATAGGTCTGAATGGAACAAGAGTGGATTTGGAGCATTGTTGACCCGGATCTTTTCCTCTACTAGCTTAGACAACCTGAGGGCTTCCATCATTGTGTGGGGGCAAAACATTTTAACCTCAGAGCGTATTGCATCCTTCAGACCACTGATAAAACAACTAAGGTAGAATGCATTAGGAAATCCCTTGGTGTGTTTGGCAAGTTTCTCAAATTTTGTTTGATACTCCCGCATAGTGCCAGTTTGGCAAAGTTTGGTGAGTGCTCCTGTGAAGTCATCAAAAGCATTAGGACCAAATCGCTGCAAGAGGAGTTGGGAAAAATATATCTAGTTTGGCTTGGCATGAGCCTTGATGTACCGATGGAACCATTGAAGTGCTTAATGTTCCAAATGAAAGGATGCAAGGGGGAATTTATTGAAATCAAAAGTGTTATGCAGACTGAAATATTGTTCTACCCTATAAATCCATCCTGTCCGATCATCACCATTGAAGCGAGGAAAATCTAGCTTCAGCCTACGGTAGTGGCTAAAAAATGAGAACCCATTGTCTATAGAAGACTCAGGATGGCGGCGATTGTCCACGGCTGAATCCTGATGATTGAGGTTGAGAAATTTTTTATCTAGATCCTCAAGTTTGGACCTGATGGCGGCAAGTTCTTCTTCCATTTTTTTTATTTTCTCTGGCGCGGGTAACAACCATAAGTAGTTTCTTTTTTTTAATAAGGTAATGGGTAGAAAAAAAAAAGGAGATTTTGATTTGGGAAAAAATTGGGGAGGTAATTGGGGTTTTATGGGGTTTGGACACTTTTTTAGGGACAAGCAGAAAATGTGAATTTCAGAGGTGGGATGAAGGAATTGGAAAAATTTGCAGAGAGGCACAATGAAGCAGAATTGGAAAATGAATAGCGTGGAAAAATTTGAAGGTGATTAGGAGAGAATCAGAGAAGTTATGACAAAATTTAAAAATTGACAAATGTGGGAGTTCAGCCTTGAGGAAGCGAAATTGGGGATAAGGGCCTCACTAAAGGAATATGCAGAATGGTAGCACAGGGGTAACAGTGAAATTTCAAGGAAAATAGAGCTAAATCAAGGAAGATATGGCTGAAAAACATAAATTTATACCTTTTTTTTTCTCTGAAGAATTGATCTGTGGCGGTGCTAGAAGCTATGTTTTATCAACAAGAAATGGTGTAAATGATCTGTGACAATTCTGAAATTCTTCATGTTATCAACTGTAAATAGAGATGGACCCCAGCTATAATCAGCTTCCTATTGGTTCAAAGGTAGTCACTCGGCCACCAAGGCTGTCTCAGGCTTGAGTATTGGGGCAGTACCCCTCACTTCACAGGACAGGTGAAACTGCTAACCGCTTGGCCAAAAATGACAGCTCTTTGGTTTTCCTCATGGATGGGAATCTAGTCAATCTAGTGGGGGTCGTTTCCCTTTTCTCTTGGTAGGTCCTCTCAATGGCCAGCTACTTTAGAGTTCCTATGATACTCCTCACAATGAATTTTAGGGCTATGCCCAAGTACTTCCCACAGTTAAGCGAATAGGGTGTATTCCATAATCCAAATGAAAAATACTGCTACAAGAAGAAGAACTACTACAATAATCACATTGCCAGAAAAAATGTGGCAGAAATTCCACCCAATGCTCAAAAACCTGTAATTAGAGCTAGGGTTTTGAAATGAAAATTTTTAAAATGAGCATAACCCGATCTAGATTGCTAAGAATCGCTATTATAGCCTTTTTCTGGAACGAGAAAAACCACTCTGCTTCTACCCATGAAATCGGAATAGAAATCTAGGCACCCGATCAAAAGATTTTCGCTCTACAATTTCCGCGGCCGTCACAGAAATTCTGAAAAATTGCTGATTTTAAATCTGTGATATCTCCACTTTTAGAACTCCAAATGAGATGATTTTTTTTGAAACTACATATTTTTGGAAGAGGAATTCAGATATGCAGCCCATTTCTTCTGATTCTATGCATAAAGTTTTAGAAAGTGATCTGAAAGTCGCTGCCCAATTTTTCCCTCTTTTTTTGAAAAGAAAAAAAAAATCCCACTTGTGCCAAGGAAAGTGCTCTGATACTAGATGTGGAGAACCTCATGCAATAAACAATGAGATTGCAAAAATATTGGAGCACAAAATATATTTTATTGATCGTAGGCCACTTCAAGGGGGCAACCTCCTTTGAGCAAGCTCAATACAAAATAAATCTTCGGTGCTTTCAATAGCCTCAACACATACTTATATACTAAGTCTGATCCAAACAACTATTACTTCACATGAATCTGGGATAATGCAACCTATTAACTGGATGACTTAACAACTATTACTTACTCCCCATGAATGTGTGATAATACATCATACTAATTGGACGACTTACAAAGCATATGCGTTTGACAAAATATACCAACAAAACAAAGAGGGGGTTGACATGGGTTCTTAACAGGTTTCTACAACAATTGGTGCGGTCTGTTCGGAGACTGGTGGAACCTCCACCTGCAGTGGTACATAGGAGACAATATCCTCCATGACTATCATAGGGGATGTGGGATTAAACTTAGATTCAACAACTGTACTTGTGATGGAGATGGAAATTACCATGCTACAAATAGCTTGCTTTGAGGTTAAAAATAATCAACAACTCTTCTCTCTTGCAATATAATTAAATGAGCTTGAGCATGAAGGATGATAGCGTGCAATAATTTATCATAGTCGCTCTTCGTACGTGTGGAAAATCAATAGAATTTTTTTTTTCCTTTCAAGCACATGGGCATACCATCCAACTCATTAAGGAAAAGATTTCAGTGGAAATATGATCACCTGAAAATGGTTAAAACAGTTAGAATGATATTCAAAGTCGAATCATCCGACAAAGATGATACCGAGTGGATGGCGGCAACAAACTTTCTAGGGACATTTTCACAATTCAAAGAAGGTAGTTGACATATTAACAAAAGAAAGGCACCAGAATGGATGGATGCAACCATCAAGAATATTGTCATGTAAACATTTCTACTAGGCTTTGGAGTCAACCATGTTCACCTAGGTTCCTAAAGACTTGTTCTACATGGAGAACCGGTGACTCTCTCTCTTTATACCGAATATTTTGTTTATTATCTATGTTTATTGGCACCAAAGAGGGGTATTCCCTTATTTTCTTTTCAAATATTTTTGGAATAATCAATGAAGAAAAGCATTGTCGAGTTGGTCTCTTCTGGATAGCCTGAATAGTCCAACAACCCTTTGCATGTGCTTCATAGTTTTTGATTTACCAATCATACAATTCTACATCCAAATTATATCCAACTGAATCCTGGTTCCCTAGATGAATATTTCCATAACTATTAGGTTCAATATAATATTCATGATTTTGAATTTGATAGAGTTGTCGTACATCGACTTCATCGTCTATAGGCTCAGTCTAGGGTTATCCTTATGAAGGATAAATGGGGACAATAACTTTCTGTCTGTTCCCTTTTAATTTTATTATTTCCTTGTCCAATGAGATTGTTGCCTTCATTTTTCAGTCCCATGGATGTCCTACTAAGGCTGCGAAGGAACTAGATCCTTCCTTAGGGTCAATGATTTCGAAATTGAATTTTGTCGAAATTCATTTTATCATTGTATCGACATTTCTCCAAAACTCAATTGGTTCGATCAGTCCTTGGTCAACTAACTTTAAATATATGCCTAATTCATTCAGTCGATGCCTACCCAACTATTCCCATCTATCCCACATCGTAATGTTTACTTGGGATCCAAAGTCAAGAACGACTTGTCGAACATGGTATCCTTTGATTTCAAGATCGACAAGTGGATCAACATCATTCTTATCCTTTTGATTCAAACTGCATATACTCTTAGTTTGTTTATCTGTATCATTTTTGTTCTTCATATTGGACAATAGGTCAATGAATTGTCCCATTGATTTATATTGATGTATTAAGTTCAATCGTTCATGAAGTGTGTCTTGTCGATTGTCATGAACTTCTTCTTGTCTAGAAAATTCTCGAAACATGTTTGATGCATCCTTATACAATTGTTTTTTCTTTGTAGGATTAGGATATTATTTTTTTTCTTTAATTTTTCTTATCCCTGGGTTATCACCTCCAATTTTTGTTCCTTGTCTAGTTACTATGTGTAGATTCTTGGTGAAAACTACATCACATTTTTTAACACAAGATAAGACATTAATATTTTTCATTTTATTAATTTTTTCAAGTATTGTGGGACAATATTCTAATGAGTGATCACCCACACCACAACTAGTACAAAATTTCAGGTTGGTTCTATCTTTATATGGACAATCCGCATACCGGTGTCCTTCTTTATAGCATGTAAAACATTGGATTGGTTGTCGTGGTCGATTGTCACGATTACCAGAGAATTTTCTCGACCTCCAAATCCTCCATGACGATTGTCAAACCAAGGCCTGTATCTACAGCCTTCATATCATTTATTTCTTGATATGTTTTGTTCATTATCATTATTCTGGGCCACGACGTTTGTTTGGTAAACTGCATGATAGTTTTTTCGGTTTTTTAGGTTCAAATGGCAGTCAGTTGTTGCATGAATCTTGAATTCACAGATCACACACCAAGAAGCTTTACCATTATTCATGTTGTATGGACAATCCTTCATTGTGTGGTCTCCATACTCCTAATAGATATCACAAAAACATTTTGTTTGAACAAAATGGACATCTTGTCAGCTTACGTCCTGTCGACAATTATCCTTGGTATGGATGGTTGTAGATCATTTCATGCACCAGATCTCCTGACCTTTGAGGTTCATTTCTCTTAAGGATTTATATATGATCTCCAATTGTTCTTCGATTCACGCATAGACAGTAGGGTATGTTGGGTAGTCCTCATCAATCTTGACTTGTAGAGATTTTGTCAGTGCTTCTTCATACGTTTTGACTCTAGAATTATATGTCGTCAGATATTTTGGGAGAGCCCTACGAGAAACTATTGAATCAATAATTTTTCATTAATAACATAGTATATTTGGCTCAAGAGTTCTTTCCATCTTTTTTCATAGTCCCGAACGGTTTCTGCTTCTTTCTAAACTGTAGACTTAAGTTTTTTTGTTGTCAGATGCTTCGCATCTGGTGTTTTGAAGAAGGATAGAAACTGTTATTTAATCTCTACTTCAGATGCATTAGGTGTCCTCTTGGTATATGTCATATACCAAGTTAATGCTCTCTTTCGCAGGGCAACTGCGAACTATGCCATATGTCTATATTCACTTGTAACTTGATTGGCCTCCCATTTTGACTCATAGATGAACCAATGTCTCCTGGGATCTTCATCACCCTCATAGAGGGGAATATGTGTTGAGTCATGCTCAATCTTGGCATCAGCTTCACCTTCAGGAGGTGTCAATGGTGGAGGTGGTGGTGGGGGTAGTGGGATATTCTATGTAACTCTTTGTTCATAGCTAGTCTCAATGGCACTTTAGTTTCCGTCAGATGTTTTGGTTGTCGATCCTGTTTTGACAACTTGTCGGTTAGTTTTGAATTCTTCGGTTGATGTCCAACTGCATTATTGTTCCCGTGAATCTGATTGGTCTTTTTTTTGTAAAGCTATGTTTGGTAGGAGGGGTACTCCTTCATGTCTAGGGTAGAGTAAGTGGATGCTTTAGTTGGAAGGGTATGCTTGAAGTGTAACCCAATATCCTTCCTCCAGTTAACATATCACTAAATGATTGTCATCATTTACTTTGTCATCCACTCGGCTCCATATACCGAACTCACCATCTCTTAGTCTCGGGTCCTCCTAGACAATGGCTTGCATTCAGGTACTCAGATTTATCAAAGATAGAGGTCTTACCTCTTGAGGTATTTTGAGTTGGATAGATTCTCGCTACTCTATCCACAAATCTTCCTCCATTGGTGACACCTCTTCATCTATGCCTTCCACCTATCGGTCATGACCCAACTCCAACGGATTTTCCTCATGTTCTGTCACCCTGGAAACTATTCTTCTTTGGAGTGATATAACTTTCTCTTGTATCTCTTCCCTTCTCCTTTGCCTCTTCTCCCTTTCTATCTTCTGTAATTCCGGTGTACCTTTCTGAGGAAAATTTCGCTCGATTTCCTTCTTAGGTCAAATTTTCATTGCTCGTGATGGTATTTTATCAGTTCAACGAGAATCCTTCTACTCTACCCCGACACATGGGAAGATACCCCCCCATAGCCAATCTGAGGCTTTAGTAATCCCAGATAGTTCTGTCTACTTGCTCAAGAAGTACTCCCACTCCCTTTCTGCAATAAATTGTTCCCATGCTTTATGCTTTTTCGCCCAATTAGTGTTTGACGGTATTCCAGTGAGTAATGGTTGAGGTTCGACTATATGGCCTACTCCTCTGTCGATTAGAAATTTGAAAAGAAGGGTCGGTAGTGAACAAAGAAACTGCTCAGTGAAGTCAATATAGAATCTTTTTTCAATACTTTCAACTAAAACTCTCTCCTCCACTGCTTGTTCTTCACATAATTCGTCTGTGATTTTCTCAAACCACTCTGACAAGTTTTTTCGTCCTTCTCGGATCATTTTTTGAAGAAATTATTGGTCTTTAGTTGCTTCCGGCTTCATCTAATAGTTTTTTCAACAACTAGGGCACCGATTCTACAAATTTCTCATGTGTTTCGGTGAAAAATTTTTCCTTCGCCTAAGCAATGGTCAGTCTGTTTCTTCCCATGTAATTATGCAAATAGTTTGGGATCTTACTCTCCCACCAATTCTTAATCTCTTGCTATGATATCATCTACGTATGGTCATGTCATCCATATATGTACTACCAGCAACACAACCAATGTTGTAATCACCCAGATCACATAAGGTTACTAATAATACACATATAGAATCATATATTCATACAGAGACAAGTGAGGATCCAAGCACTAGAAACATGCGGTCATATCTGCAAAAAGAACATCATAATAGGAGGTATATATATGACAATATCAAGTAACAAAAACTACATAAATTTTAAAATGAAAAATATGGACAATTCCATTTTCCACTAGAAAATCCTTTTCTCATTGTTTGAAATAGATATGCCTTCCAAGGACAAAAGGGACTCTTTATAAATATCATCTTCTTGTTGATTATGCTCCCAAAAAATATGAGAAAAAGAGATCACCTGAAATTCACTAATGAGATTCTTGGTCTTCTCCATTCAAGAAGAAATCACTAAAACCCAAAGAGAATACTTCTCAAAATCCCACTTGATGATGATCTTTTAATCACCAATAATCTATATAATGCCAATATAAATGGATCTAACAAACTAAAGTAACATCCATAATGATGGGAGTTCTATAACAACACCTCATATTTAAATAACATAAATAACAATTACTATACTTATTTACTTTATTCACACAAGATACTTAATTTTGTTTTTGATCTTTAAGCTAAGGAATTATTGAACTAAGGCTAGAGGCATTTTTTACTTAGCCAACTGGATAACATGCTTTTCACTTTTCTCTTAAAAGTTAAAAACATTGTAAGGTACGTGCTTTTTATGAACTGGATCCTAATAAACTGCAGTATGGATGGTCTAAACGTAAAATCTTATGTTCTTAATAATTCTAGGTCCATTGACCTAAATTCTAGTTACTTCTCACAGGTTATCGAAGAATTTATTCTCTAATATTCAAGGGTATAGCACAACAATATGATTCTAATTGTTAGGATTAATTAATCCTCCCTTTTCCCACCTAGTCTATTTTGTCTTTTCCCTAGATTAGGAGGTCATCATCACTTCGCTAGTGCATGTGGGAAACATCTAGGGGATACCTACCACTCACTACATCTGTTTGATTGAGTTTAGGATCTATAGGGACCAATCTCTATGATTTAGGAACCCACTCTAAGTTCCACTAGTAGTATCCAACAGTTGACTCTAGTAGGTATTTAGTTATGTTCAAGTATGCTCTGATTCCCATCAATTAGTTCTCTCTCAGTCACCCTAGTTCTAGTTTGCATGATTTAAGGGAGGTTGGGAACATTTAATCACCTACCCTCATCAGTTAACTAATTGTAGACTGGATCAGTTATTTGAAGTTGCATTAGTGAGTTCTAGTGGTGATTTTCCCACACTAAGCTAGCACCGGAGTCAGTTTGAGTTGATGAATTTGAATCCTCCCTAAGGCATTTGAATTCTACATATTACGAGATTATTGTATTATAGAGACATCAATGATTATTAATGTGTTGTTATGATGCCCATTTTTTTCCTCATGTGTGTGTAATTTATGCCATGAATCTATTGATCAGTTTACATTAAATTGATCATTCTTCTGTAGCCTTCACTTCACATTGCTTTCATTAAGTCTTGAGGATCCATGCTCCACTAAAATTAACATGGTACCAAAGCAAATTTTCAGTCCAGCTTCAAACCTTAGAAACTTCCATTGATGCAATAAAAGAAACTGGGTTCCACATAAATCTCGGTATTCTTACCTTGCTCCCTATGGATTATGTCCAGAGAATTCTAGCCAAGTGTGATGCACCTAGAGAAAGTGCACATGTCAAAGTGGAGATTGTTTGAATTGTTTTGATAGCGAATTGAAGCGTATTGCAGTGTTTTTGCAGGTGCATTCAAATATTTTTTGAAGAATTAGATGTTCTTGAATCTTTGATATGGAGAATTCAGTAGCTTTGATTCCCAATGTCACGTTCCCTCCCGCCTGAGAGGATGCGACTACGGTGCTGCTGCTATCATTTAAATGGGGAACTAAGCCCCATTTAACATAAACATAATAAAAAAATGCATTGAACATAAAAATATACACAAATGCATAATGCAATCTACAGCGGAAGAAAAAAACATTCATGCAATACATTCAATATGTTCATCATATTTCATTAAGCAAATACAATTGCAGAGATTAAACACAAGAGATACTTATCTTGAAAGAATATTGTCCCACAACAAGCTATGTCACTGCAACATTGCACCCAACCATAGGTTAGTGCGCTCATCAATATCTCATCGGCACTACCACACCTGAGTTGGGAATGATTCCTACAAGGAATACGGGAATACTAGGAGGCTCACACATAGCCAAATACATATCAAAATCCATCCAAGACAAAACTACATTTGGGTTTATCAGGATGCTAAAGAGGTGGAATGGTTGAATTGCTAAGCTAGTGAGCTCAACCACGGAGATATGGACACCTACACAAGATCTAGCTTGGATTTACCAACACCTACACACCCAACACAAGGAATCATCCCCTTCTTTACTACACAGTCCCTCAGGCTATGCCTTCCATTTCAGTGTTATTTAGGGTGTGCAAAGAAGAAAACCCAGCCCCTCTTGATGTGTCTGTGAGGTTCCTTTCCATACTAGGTTTATCAAGCTAATTCTTCCTCATTTCCACTCAAAACTAGTTCAGACCAAAATAAAGGATGCATACACAACAAAATACAAGTTCCGGGATTAATGAAAAACATCCTGGAAACCAAATTCGATAATGGTGAATGGGTAAAACATCCTTGGGAACCAAAATCGATTTCACAAAAAATTCATTGGCTTCACGTGGGAAAAAACAACCTCAACAAACACCTATAACATGGGTTCTCTTCTCCTATTCACTGGGCATGACCAAAAATGGATGTCTAACTTGGAAAACAATGAGGAAATGCGGCAAATCATGAGGGAGGAAACCCAACCACTGAGAATTACAAAAACAATTTCCTAGTCATGGGGAAAATAAAGAAAACTGCCCCCAACATGAAGAAAACACACAACAGACAAAAACATGAAGGAAAGAGAGTTGTGCGAGCTTCCAACTGCATGAGGAATTGAGGATACCCATGCATAATGGGTGAGTAATGAATTTTTGGGTTCTTACTTTCCCATTAATTCAAAAACACATTTTTCCAAAATGGGTGCTCTACCCAATTCGAAATTGACCTCCATACCTTTCCAATCCCCATGCAATAACTAACTCAACCTCTTTTGGCAGAAATAAATGAATGGGGGAAAAGAGAAGAAATGGATAGTTGATAGTTTTGATGGGTTTTCCCTTTGACATTTGGATTTTCCCCATTGGATCAAAGGTTGGACTATTCCCCCCCCCCCCCCCCCCAACCCCCCCTCCGTATCCTTAGGAAATCATGCCCCCATCTCTTTAATGTTGCATTGACATAGCTGGTTGTGGGTATTCTAATTAAATTGCATATTTGCATGATATCCAAAATTATAATGTTCATCGCTAGCATGAAATACCATCAGCATCAATTTTAATTGCCGAAACATAAAACGCTAAATCGATGGTGGGGATTTTTCCTTTAGCTCCTCACCATGATTAATTACAATATATACATCATATACAATTTTAGTGCAAACAGGGTCAAAACAGGGGTGTTACACCCAAAATATTTACACCCTTCAATTACCTTGATTGGAGGGAAGATATGGAGATTGCCTTGTGCAACAAGTGTATGTACAGGGTCACCATGGGAAGAGAGTTTGAACCCTAGAAATATCTTGAAAAATTGAAGTATTTGAATAAGCTTGATGAAGCTTTTGGCTTTGTGTCCATCCACGTATCTAGGGAGTTGATTTTTCATATTTATGGACTTAAAACTCCAAAATAAGTATGCATTAAGCACCAATCCTTGTTTGGAAAGAAAGTTGAGCTTAGGGGCCATATTATGGAGAATAAGATAGTAGCACTACATCCCAATAAATTTGAAATAATACAATATTTCTTCACAAAATTCAAATTCCATGCAATGCAAGCAGTGTGGGATTGATAAAAAGGACGAGCAATTGATGCTCTCAATTCTGAGCAAACTTTTCCTAGAATTCTCAGTGTTCATATCTACCTTTCACTCTGGGATACGAACAACTATTATTTGGAGAATGCAATCTCTTGGTGCCTTCACGGAGTCACTAATCGAGGAACAAGATAAGTTGATTCATATGGGAGCTCTCAAAGCCTCCAAGAATTAGGCTCTCTTAGTTGGAGAGACTGAGAATGTGCAAGAAAAAGGGAAGTGGAAAGGTAAATAGAAGAAGAACTCTTATTTCAAGCCTAAGGAGAAGTAAAATCCTTTAGAAGGACCCTTTGGTTCCAAGAATTACTATCAAAATAAGTTTGACAAAGTCAATTTCTCTTACTGCAAGAGAGGATTCCATTGAGAGAACTAGTGTATGAATAAGGCCATCGACCAGATGTCTAAGCTCCTTGAATAGAACAATATTGTCCTTCCTAAAGGTGCAAAGAAGTATGATGCTGGAAACAAGACATATGAACATGAGAGGTGCCATGCTTTGAAGGAAATATTCGGTTAGTCAAAGGCCTATATCATTGATTTTGGAGCCTCCAACCACATGGTTTCTTCCAAAGAATCATTCACTTCTCTGTATCTATCTAGAGGACCAATCATCGATATGGGAGATGACTCACAAATCCCAGCTATTAGGAAAGTTTCCATTAAAATTGAGCATGGAGACTTATAGAATGTGCTCTATGTTCCCTCCTTGGTATAAAACTTGTAGTATGTATACCATATAACACATACTGGCCCTCCCAAGATAGTCACATTTTAACTTGACATAGTGGAGATATCAGAAGTTTCTACTGGAAATCTGATAGCAAAAGGAGTTGATAATCATGCCTTCAAGGCATATGAGTTTTCTCACTTTATTCCTAATTCATATCTGAGTGCCTTATTGTGGAATGAAATAATTGGCCACATGAACTTCAAGTATCTCTAGCAGTTGCACAATGAAAATATGGTTGATGGATTTCCTCTCATCAAATATTTTGAAGGAGTGTGCATTGGTTGCTTGGTAGGGAAGCATCCAGAGAAAAGGTATGAGGTTGGGAAGCCAAGAAGAGATTCCTCCACACTAGATTTAATTCATAGTGATTTCCCCATGCCGATGCATACATCATCTATGAATAAATCCAAATACTTTTTGACCTTCATTGATGATTGTTCAAGGTATTGTTGGGTCTAATTTATCACCTTCATTTATGATTATTCAAGGTATTTTTGGGTCTACTTTCTAAAGAAAAAGTATGAGGTATTTGAGACATTCAAAATATTCAAAACATTGGCTGAGAACACTCTTGGAAAGAATACCAAAGCACTTAGATCTGATAATGGAGACAAGTATTCCAAAAGAGAATTCCAACAACTTTGTGCATTAGAAGGAATTCAAATGCAACACTCAGTCCCATACACACCAAAACATAATGGTGAAGTTGAGAGGAAGAAAATATCCTTGAAAGAGATGGATACATTCCTTCTAGAAGTAATAAATATTCCTCTATATATGTGGGCTAAGGAAATCAATTGTGCTTTGTATATTAAGAACGGGGTGCCCCACAATTCAGTGATGGGGGTTACTTCTTTCTAAGCATTGATGGTACATAATCCCAATGTCTCACATCTAAGAGTTTTTGGATCCAAGTTGTGGGAATATAGTAAACCCACTTCATAACTTAAGATAAAATATTTAATCAATTTTGATTAATTTCTTACCCACTAGTCTAGATAGTTGGCATCTACTTGCACTACATAGTCAACACTCACCATATATACCTCAAGAACGCTTTAATCATGATTATGATTTGATCCTGTCCACTTTATTGAGTTCCATAATTAGTAACTACGCTTTCCTGCAGATTATGTCTTTTACTACTTTATTCCATCTTTTTAGTGGTTAAGGTAAAGCTAATCGACTAGGAAACTACTATCTTTTTTTTCCAACCCATCCTCCATGATTTTCTCTCCATATTCCAAGATTATAATTTTTTTTCCATCATACTTGACAATTCACTCATGATTTTCCTAATTCTTGAGGTCCTTGACTGATTTGGGAAGTGCTTTAGCCACATATGGGGGTTTATCATATTTAGTAAGTCTATATTTCTGAGCTTGATGATTTGTCTCCAATAGAACTTGATTTTACCTATGGTGGATGTACTATTTCTGTACACTAGTATTCATCGTTATTAAATGGAAGGATACACTCCAATAGTCATCTCTTCATTCATGTGATTCAAACTCTATTATTCTCTCTATTTTTCCTGTGTATGCTTGTGATAATTATCTTAGTAGGAAGATATATTTCTCATGCTTATTCTTAGCATCAAGGATCTATTTACTCATAGAATTAGAGATTATGTTTCTACATGGTATCATAGAGAAATTTTTCTCAGGTTCTACAGAGTTGAGGAGTGCATACCGACTCCTATCCATCTCTGAAGAAGAGCTTGATTTAAGCTTACAAGAGTTTCTCCTAGTTTTATTTGTGCAGGTTGCAAAGAGTTTATCCTTTATCAAATCAACATATCAGTATGGATTCTTCTTCAAATATGATCCTTATTCCTTTCAACTATCATGAATGGAAATCCAAAATTTGCATTCTATTGCGTAGTAAGGGACTCTATAGAGTTTCTATGGCATTGGAGACTGAACCAAATTCTTTGGTTGAGAAATCTAAGTGGCGTAATAGGTTGGATGAATCCTATGTATTTCTTTTCATGTCTATTTATCCTAATATACTCTTTAATCTAGATGGTTTGACTACTTCAAACCAATTATGGACCAAACTTGAGTTTCTCTTTGGAGCTTAAGATGAGTCAAGAGTGCATCACTTGGAGATTGAGTTATTTTCAATGAGTCCATGCACTTTCAATTCTATTGAGGGTTTATTCACCAAATTCAAGTTACTTGTTATAATTCTCAAACATTGTGGGATTGAGAAGAAATATGATCAATTAATCCTTTCCAATCTTTCTAAATTTGGTCCTGAATAGTGAGTCTGTTATCTCTAGGGTTGTTCCTAGTGTGTCTTTTAAAAAAAAATTGATTTGATTTGGTTTTTTCTTGTTTCAATTTCATTTCTTTTGTGTGTTATGATTGATTGTTTGCCTTTATGATTCCTTTAGTTACCTGAAAACATCAAAAGTTCCATTCAATAGCTAAAAACCTATGTATGTGCAAAGGATTATATGTTACAGTCTAAATGTTTACAAACTGGCAGCGTCTTCCCAAACTGGCAGCATTTTGAGAGCGTGCAGCACATTGAGTTCTGATGATATAATATACATATGGTTTGTTTTTGAAAGGTTTATGATTTATGTTATGAAATATTTGATGAACATAAGCCTTTATCATAGTATTGAATATATGTTTTGAACATGAGCACTCGGCATTTTATATGTCTTTATGTTCATTACCATGAAATGATGAGTCAATACGGTAGCAATAATGAAGGGACACAGGTGGTGTCTTTTCACAAATGAGACCGTTCACGTAATGAATGCTGGTGGTCATCGTGGCAGAAACAGCTAAATATTCATTTTTCCCCAAATCGTGTTTCATTTGTCTGCTGAAAAGGAGTATGCAAGCGCTGGTTTCATTCATTGTTCATCTTCACGAGCTGTGTTATACCATGTTCAGGAAATCTGGGTTTATGTTCGAACCCTAGGGTTTGCAGGGTTAGGATTGAAGTATATACATTTGTTTCCTTGTATTTTCAGCAATTCTGGGTTTCCTATACGGCGTGAAGACTATACAGCAGTATAAAACTTCCTGTGCAGGATATACATTTTTGAAGGCGTTTTGATTGACAGATTTTCCTGGTTAAGAGTAATATTATGTAAATGTTCAGAGAATTAGGGTTCCTTTGCAAAACCCTAGAGCATGCAATTTCAGGGTTATAATATATTGTATATATCCTACCTGCATTTTCAGGTTCAGCACTGTTTTTCTTTACTGTGTGAAGACTTTGGTATTTTCAATATGTGACAGAGGTTTCAGGGTTAAAGACCTATCATTAGGTTCATTCGAATTTCATTCAAGTTGTCACTTTGTTAGTTTATAAAGCTTTACCTCCAGCACAAGAAGAGATGTATTCACGTCCCAGCTGTTAGCACAGAGCTGTATGCAGCAAACCATATTGGTTTTGATTAAGACATAAAGTATTATTACTCTTCACAGTTAAGTGGAAATCCTTGTAGGGTTTCAAAATGTCGAAGGAGATTGAAGAGGAGGAGCCAGAGCCAGTGGTAAAGAAAAGACCTGGAGGTCTCATATGCAGATTGGAACCCAGCAATACAGAGTGGATTAAACAATTCCCAAGGTCTGCTAAATTGATACAGAGATCAGGTTGGTTTAGCTTCTGTGACAAATTGCAGGGATATCATTCCAGACTGACAATGGCTTTTATTGAGAATTATGAGTTCAGTTAGAGAGCTTAACTGTGAGAGTTAATGAACAGTCTATTACTAAAGCTATCAATGTGCCAGCAGAAGGTGAGAGATGGTTCAAACAAAAAGAATTCAAAGAGGATTTCAATGAGTTTTTGATTCTGGGTAATGAAAAACTTGATTGGAAGAACGGTGTTCGTGTCAATAGGATGAAGCCAGCATGGAGAGTGCCATTAGAAGTTGTCCAGAACTATATTACCTGCGATGGAAGGTATGACTGACTCTTAAAATTTCATTTGAACCTTTTACTGCATATTCAAGGTGTTACACAACTAAACCTTCCTTTTTACCTACTCAAGAGCCTTCAAAAGATGATTTCTAAGGTACAAAAACACCCATCACATACGGCCAGATCAATCTATCATTAGGGATTAATTAAGCTGTTGGTTTTAACCCAGTTAGAAAAGGAAGAAAGGTCATGGAGTGCTTTATTGGCAGAGCTATGTTTTAATGAAAACCCTAGAGAAAAGGGTAAGAAAATGGTTGATGAGGATAGCCAGCAAATAGAAAACCCTACAAAGATAGATGAGAAGGATAAGAAGAAAGAAATGAGTGCTGTTAATAAGCCTGAACAGAGCAATGTAAACCCTGAAACACCCTGCATGCAAGAACATACAGAAAAACTCAGTGATATGTTTAAATGCATTACTTCCAAGAAGAAAATCTGCAAACAATTATTTAAGGAAGGCCAACCAAGAACTAGATTAAGGGAGAAGATGCAAATGGAAGAAAGAGCAACACAGAGAGATGATAATGAAGTTGTGGTTATTGAGGATGCTACAAGTGAAGTCACAGTACATATAGCAGAAGATAAGTATTGTGAGGATGTGGAGGAATTTATTGACAGGAAAGGTGTAGCAGGAGCTATACCAGAGATGTTTTGTACAAATAAACAGAACAATTTTGATGAAGGATCAATATCAAGAACTGTACCTGAAGAAAGAGATTGCAGCAGAGAGGAAGATATAGATATTACTCCAGAGCTTGGTCAATGTCATAGATCCCTTCAAACGTATAAGGAACAAACCAAATACTTGCAGGATATCAATGAAAAGCTATTGGTGGCAAACAAAAGGTTAAGGGAGGATATGGAAGAAAAGGAGGCAGACTTTCAAAAACCGTTGATGGTTTCCAGAAATATCCTTAAAGAGAAACGAGCTATGCAGCAACAGCTTGAGCATTTCAAAGCCCAGGAAAAGGAGAATGATAAAGATATGGAGCTGGCTAGACTCCAAAGGCGCTCCCAGGTGCTGAATGACTTGGCTACTTTAGCTGAAGCTTCTAGAAGCTTGTAGGTGTTTTAAAGTTGTTTGATTTTTAAACTTATAATATTATGTGTGACATTTGTAGGACACATGTAGTGTAAAAGCATTTTGTAAGGGATTATTCCCACTTTTGAAGGAGGTCGATCCAAACTTATAGGATCTATTGTTAGTTCTAGATAGAATCTTTTTGGTACAAAAACAGCTCTCGAACTAGTGAGAGGGGGTTGGCTGTTTTGGGGAGATATGTTGGAGAATTTGTAAATACCTCTGTATGTCATGAAATCTTTGCAACTTGAATAGTAGGTTTTAGTTTTGAATGAATTTGATGTTGATTTGTTTCTGTACTGTATGAACTGTCTCTTTGATAAATCTTTTCTGTACTTGGTCACTCACATTCCAATACATAAATCTTATTATAAGTTGACAGTTATCTTTCATTTATATAAACAGTAATAGTTTCACTTCATATTTAGGATCATAAGACCTGGATTTTGGACTTTGTCATTGCTTTTATGTTATATAGAATTGGTTTCATTTCCCTGTAGCTCTAATTCATACCAACCATTGCTTAAACGCTTTGATATCTTGATGAATACCTATATGTACCTATTTGACATATACCAGTTATGTATATTGTAAATTGTGTGTGATATTTTGCTCTCATACCTAAAGCTGTGTAAACTGTACAAACAAATGATATTAGCCTAGTGTCTGTAAATGTCTATTTGCCCTGGTTTAATACCAGCTTCTATTTTTTATTTTTTATTTCACTCGATTTGAACATTTTCAAACTAAGATTTCCTTAAGCTTGGATCCTGTAGTCTAGGTCCAACTTTAGGGATAACATCTTCTGGTGCCGTTGCCGGGGACGAATATAGGAAAGAATATTCCCTGGGTGATCAACAGTTTAAAACTGATTTTGTAGGGTGAACAGAATCAGCAAAACTTGAGATAGACTACATTCAAATCACCTTTTGAGCAGTTACAGTGGCTTCAAGGAAGATAGGGACTCGAGGAAATCCCTCATCTCCTCTAAATCCAGGAGTTTCAAATCCGGAAGAGTTATTAAGGGAGACCAGGAGAAATCTAGTTGCTACTTCATCAGAGAAATTTAAACTACCAGAAGCTTTAAAAATCCCTGAATTTGCATCTTTTCCAAGACCTTCTCTAAACCTACAGTCAGAAAAAGAGCGTGAGGAGTTAGACTTGTTATCTACTTCTTTGAAAATTGAAAAGTTGCAGGTCTTTACAAATCCCTTAATACCAGAAAAAGTTAAGCTTGAAGCATTAAAAACTCCTTCAATCCATTCCCATCTGCTTAAGACTGTCCCAGTAAACCAACCAAATCCCAATACTTCGTCCTCTTCATCCCAACAGTCAAGTGGTTTTCAATTGAATACAAACCCTAAAATGGCCCAGCCACCACCAAATCGAATGGCTACTATGATAGCAGCCAGATATGCCCCCTTGTTTTGCCTCAAGCCCTTAATGCTCTCCCAGGAGGAGATTATCATAAATATATGCCAAGGTTTGATGCCCAAGGAGATGTTACTGCAGAACAACATTGGGATATGTTTATAGCTTTTACAGATAATCAAAACTATGAACATACTGATGTTTGGATGAGATTATTTGTCCAAAGTCTTGATGGTGAGGTTAGAACGTGGTTCCGGAATTTACCAGCAAACTCCATTGATGGTATTGATGAATTACAAGAAGTATTTTTAAAACATTGGGGGGACACAAAAGACTTCATGTATTATCAAACAGAGTTTGAGTCTTTAAGAAGAAAAAAGGATGAAACTGTTGGAGAATTTACCAAAAGGTTTAACAAAGTATATAGCAAGATCCCAGCTCAAATAAAACCAACTGAGACATCAGCAATGTTGTCTTATGCAAACTCATTCAATTCTGAGTTTTCCTCGCTGTTAAGGGAAAGAAAATCAGATTCACTGCAAAACATGCAAAATGCAGCATTAGAAGTAGAATCAAACATCTTGGCCTCTAACAGATTAAGGGATGAAACAGAACACCAAATTATGGACAGAAAAGGGAAGAAAGCAGTTAGTACATCCAAGCAGGCAGAATTGATGAAATGGGTAAACTTCTAAAACATTTGTCTGATAAAATTGACAGATTAGAAGTGGGAGGTAGAAACAGAGATCAAAATAGAACCTTCCCTGAAAATGAAATAAATCCGAATCAATTCAGAAGACCTTTTGCCCCTAGATTTTTCCCAAGAGAAAGAAGAAATACTGATATACAAAGGGAAAGACAAGAAAATGAAGAACAAAAAATTCAACCCCCTTTTCAAAACAATAATCTCCGAGGGGATGAATCATATGAATTTGATGAAGGTGACTTAGATGAACTGGAAGATGAAGAACAGAATATTGGTCAGTTTGATGATGATGCTCCTTCACATTTTGTAACTCGAGCTGATTATCAGTATGCCACGGAATTACATCAGTATGAAGAGGATGATTATCAAATTTCCATGCCAGAGGTATGTCAGTAGTTTCCACAAAAATCATATGGTTTGAGGTCAGGTGTGAAACCTGCAGCACAAACCAAGAAGCTGGTGAAAGCTTCTTCATTAAAACAAAATTTTCCTGTAAATCAAAAACAAACTCTAAAACAAAGAAAGGATGAAGATCTAAGTCCAGAGGAAAGTAATAAGTCTATTGGTGGTTTTAATTTTGAACATGAAATTAATAAGGTTAAGATTCCTGTGCCTCTGACTGAGCTGATTAAAAGTAAAATGTACAGGGAGGCAACCTTTAAAGCCTTTAGCAATGCAGTGAATCCTAGTCTGATTCCTTCTGATGAAATCAATATGCAGGATGAAAATCCTACTATCATTGTAGGATCAAAAACCTTTGATCAACCGGATGATAACTCAGAATATCCTCCGCCATTTTATGTGACCTTTTCTGTACATGATCAATTGCTACATAACTGTTTACTGGATTCAGGAGCTTCACACAACCTTATGCCCAAATTAGTCATGGAAGCTTTAGGACTGAGTGTAATAAAGCCTTACCATGATTTATATGCATTTGACTCCAGGGCAGTAAAATGTATTGGAGTAATCAAGGACTTGGTTGTAAATTTAACACAGGTACCCATGAAAAGTATATTGATGGATATTGTGGTTGCAAATATTTCTCCTAAGTTTGGCATGTTGTTATCTAGATCTTGGGAAAAAAAGGTGGGAGGAACTCTGCAGATGGATCTCTCGTATGCTACAATTCCAGTTTTTGGGGGTGAATTCAGAAGATTGTACATGGAAGTGCAAATGGCCTATTTGGTAAGTGACAGCAGACACCCAAATAATCACCCTATTTATTCAGTTGATGAAAACTTGGGTTCTTGTATGTTGCAATTCAATGATGAATCTGAAGGTGTTTTAAAGGTAGAAAAAGATATTCCAATTCAGGTAAAGAGAGAGGAACCTGATGGCTTATGGCAAATGTATTTCGATGGTGCATCAAGTAAGGAAGGAGCAGGTGCAGGAGTGTTATTGATTTCACCTGGAGGTGAGGCTATTTCCCTTATGTTCAAATTGGAATTTAAAACAATAAACAATACTGCTGAATATGAGGCTTTGATCCTTGGATTAAGGGCAGCAAAAGACTTGGGCATTAAGGAGCTTGCTGTGTTTGGTGACTCTGAATTAATAATTCAGCAAGTAAAAAGGGTGTACCAGGTAAAGCAGCAGTTGTTGAAAGTTTATAGAAATGAGGTTTGGGATCTAATGGAAAATTATTTCATAGCCTTTAATATCACTTTTGTCCCAAGAGAGTATAATGAAACAGCTGATTCCTTAGCCTTAGTAGCAGCCTATTTTAAAGTGCCAAAGGTTACTCATCTGAAATACCCAATTGATGTTAGGTATAGACCTGCTGTCCCAGACAATATTAAACACTGGAAGGTTTTTAATGATGATTAGGAAATTAAAGAGTTTCTGGAATTGGTAGGTGAGTTTTCAGATGACACTGTTGAGCCTGAGTAGGATTCAGAATGGGAAGAAAATGAACCCTGCATAAATAATTCAATTGCTGATCATAAAATTGTGGAGTTAAAAGGGAATTTTATTCCTAAAGGACTTGTTCCTTTAGAAAGATTATTTTCCAAAGATGATACACTAATAAAACCTACCCTACAGACTACTGAAGAAAATGTTATAGAGTATAACATTGGTTCTGAAAAGCAGCCTCAAATGATAAAATTGTCAAAATTGCTGTCAGATGATGAAAGAAGAAAATATTTAGCTTTGCTGAAGGAATATAAAGACATTTTTGCTTGGTCATATCAGGATTTTAAAACATATGATACTAGCATAATTCAGTACAAGATGCCTTTAAAACCAAATACTAAGCCTTTCAGACAAAAGCTTAGAAGGTTAAATCCAGCATTGCTGCCAGTGATTGAAAAAGAGGTTAAAAAACTGTTAGATGCAAAAATCATTGTGCCTTTGAGATATTCATCTTGGGTGGCTAATTTAGTCCCTGTACGGAAGAAAAATGGAGAGATAAGATTATGCGTAGACTTCCGTAACCTAAACAAATCTTTCCTCAAAGATAACTATTCATTGCCAAAGATTGATCAGATTTTACAGAGGGTAGTGGGTGCACACAGGATTTCAATGATTGATGGATTTTCTGGTTATAACCAGATTGCAGTTCAGCCAGAAGACAGAGAGAAAACAGCCTTCACCACGCCATGGGGAACCTTTATGTATGATAAAATGCCTTTTGGGCTCATGAATGTAGGTGCCACCTTTCAGAGAGCTATGGATATAGCTTTTGTGGGTGAAAATGAAAAATTTGTAGTGATATACCAGGATGATATTACAGTATTTTCTAAATCCAATGAAGATCATCTTAAACACTTAAGACAATTTTTTGTCAAATGCAGGAAGTTTGGTCTATCACTCAATCCTAAAAAATCTCACTTTGCTTTGACAGAAGGAAAACTATTAGTCCATATTGTCTCTGCTGAGGGAATAAAGATAGATCCAAAGAGAGTCAAGGCTATTCTAAAAATTAGCATCCCTAGAAACAAAAAAAAAATTCAGTCCTTTGTTGGAAAAATCAACTTCTTGAGGTGGTTTATTCCAAATTTTGCAGAGATAATAAAGCATATCACTCAAATGCTTAAAAAGGACAGCGAGGTTAAATGGTCTAAACAAACTAAACAGGCATTTGAAAACATAAAACAAGCATTGATAGAAGCTCCTGTTTTGATGGCTCCTGATTACACAAAATATTTTGCCATATTTTATTTTGCATCGGAGGATACTATTGCTGCTGTATTGTTACAAAAGAATTCTGATAATTTGGAACAGCCCATATCATTCTTCAGCAAAACATTAAGGGATTCTGAGCTGAAGTATAATATAATGGAAAAACAGGCTTATGCCTTAGTTAAAGCTCTAAAATTCTTTAGAATATATGTTTTACATTCTAAAGTTGTGGCATATGTCCCAAATGCAGCAGTTAAGGAAATTTTGGCACAGCCTGACAGCGAAGGAAAGAGAGGCAGATGGATAGCCAAGGTCATGGAATATGACATAGAAATTAAGCCAACAAAATTAGTAAAAGGACAAGGGTTGGCTAAGCTTCTCACAGAATCAAATTGTCAGGTTTTGAATCTTCACATCATGGAAGAACAGTCGGCACAAAGTATGAGCACAGAGCACAGTAAGGAGCAGATTTATAATAGGTATGCTGAATCTGAGTGGTATAAGGATGTAGTGTATTTTCTTTTGTATTTACAGTGCCCTCTGGAATTGAACAGAAGTGAATGCAGATCTTTGAAACTCAAAGCAATGAAGTATGTTCTGAGAGATCAGATATTGTATTGGAAGGACCCTGGAGGTATATTGTTGAAATGCTTGGAGAAATATGAAATTGATGCTGTTATTGCAGAATTGCATAGTGGAGTGTGTGGAGGACACAAATATTGGAAAGCAACTGCCTTCAAAATCTTGAGAGCAGGCTATTACTGGCCTACCCTGTTCTCAGATGTATTTCAGCAGGTGAGATCATGTGTTGAGTGTCAGAAATTTGCAGGTAAGCAAAATCTTAAATCCCAACCATTAAAGCCTATTTCTGTAAATGGTCCATTTCAGCAGTGGGGACTAGACTCTATTGGTGAAATTCATCCTCCATCTAGTGGACAGCATAAATGGATCTTGACTGCTACCGATTTCTTCACAAAATGGGTAGAAGCAATTCCAACAAGGAGAGCAACAGAACAGGTAATAATTACTTTCCTCCAAGAAAACATTCTGAGTAGGCTTGGATGCCCTAGAAAATTACTCACTAACAATGCCCCTGCCTTCAAGTAAAAAAAGATGATAAATTTTTGTCAGGAAAATAACATTAACCTTAAGCAATCCACACCATACTATCCACAAGGAAATGGATTAGCAGAATCCAGCAATAAGAACATTGTAAGCAGCATCAAGAAAATGTTGTTTGAAAATAAATGAAGTTGGGATAGCAAGCTGAAGTTTGCTCTGTGGGCTGATAGGGTAACAATTAAAAAATCAACTGGGACATCCCCTTTCCAATTGGTTTATGGGACTGATGCTGTTTTTCCTATCCATTTAATCAATCCAGTCATGAATTTTGTACAGGAAATTGAAGAAGAACCAGATGATATCAGGAGGAGAATGTTTCAGATAGTGCAGTTGCAGCAAGAAAGAGAAGCCATCAAGGATATAGCTATGAAACATCAAAAAAGAATGAAAGACAGTTTTGATAAAAGGGTTAAAAATGATTTATTTTCAGTTGGTGATCTGGTGCTCAGATGGGATGCCAGAAAAGATGAAAAAGGTAAGCACGGGAAATTTGATAATTTGTGGATAGGACCTTTTTCAATCATGAAGATCCTGGGAAATAATACCTTTGTCTTGCAAAATTTGAGAGGTGAAGAGATTATGGGTCCAGTCAATGGACGTTTCTTAAAACCTTTTTACACAGAATGAAAGACAAAGTGTCACTGTACATAATCATTGTATATATCATTTTATTGCAAATAAGACTCCAGCCCAATGGATAAGGCACTGGTCAGCAAGTTCTAAAAGTCTCTGAAAGAAACTTTGTCCCCAGACGGAGCCAGATGTTATCTCTGGGGTTGTTCCTAGTGTGTCTTTTAAAAAAAATTTGATTTGATTTGGTTTTTTCTTGTTTCAATTTCATTTGTTTTGTGTGTTATGATTGATTGTTTGCCTTTATGATTCCTTTAGTTACCTAAAAACATCAAAAGTTCCATTCATTAGCTAAAACCCTATGTATGTGCAAAGGATTATATGTTACAGTGTAAATGTTTACAAACTGGCAGCGTCTTCCCAAACTGGCAGCATTTTGAGAGCGTGCAGCATATTGAGTTCTGATGATATAATATACATATGGTTTGTTTTTGAAAGGTTTATGATTTATGTTATGAAATATTTGATGAACATAAGCCTTTATCATAGTATTGAATATATGTTTTGAACATGAGCATTCGGCATTTTATATGTCTTTATGTTCTTTACCATGAAATGATGAGTCAATACGGTAGAATTAATGAAGGGACACAGGTGGTGTATTTTCACAAATGAGACCGTTCATGTAATGAATGCTGGTGGTCATCGTGGCAGAAATAGATAAATATTCATTTTTCCCCAAATCGTGTTTCATTTGTCTGCTGAAAAGGAGTATGCAAGCGTTGGTTTCATTCACTGTTCATCTTCACGAGCTGTGTTATACCATGTTCAGGAAATATGGGTTTATGTTCGAACCCTAGGGTTTGCAGGGTTAGGATTGAAGTATATACATTTGTTTCCTTGCATTTTCAGCAATTCTGGGTTTGCTATACGGCGTGAAGACTATACAGCAGTATAAAACTTCCTGTGCAGGATATACATTTTTGAAGGCGTTTTGATTGACAGATTTTCCTGGTTAAGAGTAATATTATGTAAATGTTCAGAGAATTAGGGTTCCTTTGCAAAACCCTAGAGCATGCAATTTCAGGGTTATAATATATTGTATATATCCTACCTACATTTTCAGGTTCAGCACTGTTTTGCTTTACTGTGTGAAGACTTTGGTATTTTCAATATGTGACAGGGGTTTCAGGGTTAAAGACCTATCATTAGGTTCATTCGAATTTCATTCGAGTTGTCACTTTGTTAGTTTATAAAGCTTTACCTCCAGCACAAGAAGAGATGTATTCACGTCCCAGCTATTAGCACAGAGGCGTATGCAGCAAACCATATTGGTTTTGATTAAGACATAAAGTATTATTACTCTTCACAGTTAAGTGGAAATCCTTGTAGGGTTTCAAAATGTCGAAGGAGATTGAAGAGGAGGAGCCAGAGCCAGTGGTAAAGAAAAGACCTGGAGGTCTCATATGCAGATTGCAACCCAGCAATACAGAGTGGATTAAACAATTCCCAAGGTCTGCTAAATTGATACAGAGATCAGGTTGGTTTAGCTTCTATGACAAATTGCAGGGATATCATTCCAGACTGACAATGGCTTTTATTGAGAATTATGATGATGACAGAGTTCAGTTAGAGAGCTTAACTGTGAGAGTTAATGAACAGTCTATTTCTGAAGCTATCAATGTGCCAGCAGAAGGTGAGAGATGGTTCAAACAAAAAGAATTCAAAGAGGATTTCAGTGAGTTTTTGATTCTGGGTAATGAAAAACTTGATTGGAAGAACGGTGTTCATGTCAATAGGATAAAGCCAGTGTGGAGAGTGCCATTAGAAGTTGTCCAGAACTATATTACCTGCGATGGAAGGTATGACCGAGTCTTAAAATGTCATTTGAAGCGTTTACTGCATATTCAAGGTGTTACACAACTAAACCTTCCTTTTTACCTACTCAAGAGCCTTCAAAAGATGATTTCTAAGGTACAAAAACACCCATCACATACGGCCAGATCAATCTATCATCAGGGATTAATTAAGTTGTTGGTTTTAACCCAGTTAGAAAAGGAAGAAAGGTCATGGAGTGCTTTGTTGGCAGAGCTAGGTTTTAATGAAAACCCTAGAGAAAAGGGTAAGAAAATGGTTGATGAGGCCATCCAGCAAATAGAAAACCCTACAAAGATAGATGAGAAGGATAAGAAGAAAGAAATGAGTGTTGTTAATAAGCCTGAACAGAGCAATGCAAACCCTGAAACACCCTGCATGCAAGAACATACAGAAAAACTCAGTGATATGTTTAAATGCATTACTTCCAAGAAGAAAATCTGCAAACAATTATTTAAGGAAGGCCAACCAAGAACTAGATTAAGGGAGAAGATGCAAATGGAAGAAAGAGCAGCACAGAGAGATGATAATGAAGTTGTGGTTATTGAGGATGCTGCAAGTGAAGGCATAGTGCATATAGCAGAAGATAAGTATTGTGAGGATGTGGAGGAATTTATTGATAGGCAAGGTGTAGCAGGAGCTATACCAGAGATGTTTTGTACAAATAAACAAAACAATTTTGATGAAGGATCAATATCAAGAACTGTACCTGAAGAAAGAGATTGCAGCAGAGAGGAAGATATAGATATTACTCCAGAGCTTGGTCAATGTCAGAGATCCCTTCAAACATATAAGGAACAAACCAAATACTTGCAGGATATCAATGAAAAGCTATTGGTGGCAAACAAAAGGTTAAGGGAGGATATGGAAGAAAAGGAGGCAGAGTTTCAAAAACTGTTGATGGTTTCCAGAAATATCCTTAAAGAGAAACGAGCTATGCAGCAACAGCTTGAGCATTTCAAAGCCCAGGAAAAGGAGAATGATAAAGATATGGAGCTGGCTAGACTCCAAAGGCGCTCCCAGGTGCTGAATGACTTGGCTACTTTAGCTGAAGCTTCTAGAAGCTTGTAGGTGTTTTAAAGTTGTTTGATTTTTAAACTTATAATATTATGTGTGACATTTGTAGGACACATGTAGTGTAAAAGCATTTTGTAAGGGATTATTCCCACTTTTGAAGGAGGTCGATCCAAACTTATAGGATCTATTGTTAGTTCTAGATAGAATCTTTTTGGTACAAAAACAGCTCTCGAACTAGTGAGAGGGGGTTGGCTGTTTTGGGGAGATATGTTGGAGCATTTGTAAATACCTCTGTATGTCATGAAATCTTTGCAACTTCAACAGCAGGTTTTAGTTTTGAATGAATTTGATGTTGATTTGTTTCTGTACTGTATGAACTGTCTCTTTGATAAATATTTTGTGTACTTGGTCACTCACATTCCAATACATAATTCTTATTATAAGTTGACAGTTATCTTTCATTTATATAAACAGTAATAGTTTCACTTCATATTTAGGATCATAAGACCTGGATTTTGGACTTTGTCATTGCTTTTATGTTATATAGAATTGGTTTCATTTCCCTGTAGCTCTAATTCATACCAACCATTGCTTAAACGCTTTGATATCTTGATGAATACCTATATGTACCTATTTGACATATACCAGTTATGTATATTGTAAATTGTGTGTGATATTTTGCTCTCATACCTAAAGCTGTGTAAACTGTACAAACAAATGATATTAGCCTAGTGTCTGTAAATGTCTATTTGCCCTGGTTTAATACCAGCTTCTATTTTTTATTTTTTATTTCACTCGATTTGAACATTTTCAAACTAAGATTTCCTTAAGCTTGGATCCTGTAGTCTAGGTCCAACTTTAGGGATAACAAAGTCATTAGACGAAATTTCAACTCAAAATGGGCCTTTCAACGGTACTTCAAATTCCATGTCATCATGTGTTAGCCAATGAAATTGATTTAAATTTGAAATACCGCATAGGTATTAAACAAATTTTTAATATAAATTTGGGGATAGGTGAATTATTTTAATAATATATTTTTTCTACCAGCTGCCGAAGGTGCCGAAAATTATCTTGGATATTGAAAATGAAATTAATATGCTTATGATTTTAGGTAATACTTCTCCCATTTATAATATATAATATTAAAAATAATTAATACCATAACTAATATATAATAATATTACTCAGTCCAATAACTTTAACCCCATCCAAAAAAATTACTTCGTGAAACACCCATCCATGTTTTAGGTAATACATGACCAATATATAATATATATTAATAGTAATTAATATTATAACTAATATATAATACTAATAAAATATTATAATTAATATTCTTATAATAACCGTCAAAATTTCCTTCCAAATTTTAGGTAATATGTGACCAATAAATAATATATAATAGTAATAGTAATTAATATTATCTAATATTTCATAATAACCGTCAAAATTTGGGTTTAAACACTTTTAACTAATATCATAACTAATATATAATAATATATAATAATATCATATTATAATTAATATTTTATAATAACCATAACTTTTACTAATATCATAACTAATATTAATATTTAATACTATTATATTATAATTAATATATTATAACAAAAATATTATACACCATAAAAGTCAAATAACCTTTAGGATAGAATTGTGTATTTAATTTTATTTCCTTATTTTCGGTGAAAACACTACAATAGACTTAGTGCTCATAAATTGATTTTAATATAAAATATATATTTAAGGTAGCTTTGATAAAAGTGAAATAACCCTCGACACTATAAAGTGAAATAGTATAAAAAATTACCTAGATGGAATTTTTTATTATTTTCCTTAGGAGGCCCATTTTGAGTTGAAATTTCCTCTAATGTTTTGTGTCTAGTTTTCATGCTACTGAGCTTGATGTTTCTAATTGGAAAATGTCTTCTTTGTGTACTTTCTTTGATTCACTAACAAAGGAGCAAGAAAAAATGATACACATGGGTGATCTTAAATCTTCCAAGGGAAAGGATCAAGCTCTCATAGTCCAAGGAATAAAGAATACCAAATCCAAATAAGAGAAAATTGTGAAAGAGAAGAAGCCAAATTCATAAATTGAAGACGAAAGTTCGAAGCCTGCCGATGAAGATTCAGTGAAGAAGGTTAAGAAGAAAGGGAGCACATCCAAGTGTTCTTATTGCAACAAGGAATTTCATCCAGAGAATAAATGTTTCAAGAATAAGATGGACATCATGTCTCATCTTCTTGAGAATCACAACATGGAAGTTCAATATGAGCTAGAGAAGCCTGTTGATTCTTCAAAACACTATCATAGTGCACAGTTCCAAGGTGATATAAAATATGCCTTGAGTGCTAGAGTAAAATAATTTCCTCATGTCCCTAATATATATTCATTTTATGATATATCATAACCAGATATATAAAATCCTTTCTTTGATAATCCACCTATTAGTCTACTAGATTCACCTCTGAATGATAGTGATTTTCCACTAGACCCTGACTTGTCTTTAAGCATCTCTTCTTCACATGATTATAATTCTGATTTAGAACCATGTTTGAAGCCTGATATACATGTCATGAAAACATTCATACCACCATCCATACCATCTACCATACCTCTAAATAATCCTAATACTATACAAATACCAAATTCACTAGTTGATTCCTCATTGGTCTCTTATGCGATGTTACTTATACTATATGGTTTGAAGTATTGTCCATATTTCACTGGTTTGTTATCCATGACCTTAGTCATATTTGTAATCATATTACACATATTGTATATGTTCTAAAAACTTATGGTTTAGATCTCAAGTCCATCCATCATTCATATTTTTACACTCATCAATTTTCCCTAGTTGCTCATAGCTTTCCTAGTCTAGCCCTATATCCTCATGGAGTCACTAAATCCTTTGTATTTGTTGTTCCATATGCTAATGTTTCTGATATATAATATTTTTATCCATCTCATATCGGATCTGGGAAGGTGCTACATCAGATTGGAAGAATGACATGTGATTCACATCACAATTTTGCAATTATTTACGGAATTGATTGTGTAACAAATTGTCTTAAATTTTGTACTATTTGGGAAGGAGTATGCATAGATCTCTTTTCCATTTCATATTTTGTTAGATGAAAGAATAATTCATATAATTCCCTTACTTCATCAGTTGATGAGATAGAAGGAGTCTCTCCTCTTCTTTCTTGCATATTATACACTCTAGTGCATGATCATGGAGTCTACAAGACTCGTCATTAAGTATTTCACCAAATTCAATTCACTCAGCTCATTCAAGTGAAGATAAAGGCCTACTGAAGACATGTTCTTTCAAATTTTGTTCCTTGTCCTTTCCTGATAGAGGATTTTTCCCATGTGGTTTTTCCTCTTTCCTCACTTTTCTAGACATGCATAATTGTAAAAGGTGACCATAGCCTTGTTGTTGGGCCCTATATACACCTATATATCATCATAAATTAGAACGTAAAGGGGTGGTTGTGGGAATATAATAAACCCACTTCATAACTTAGGAGAAAATACTTAATCAATTTTGATTTATTTCCTACCCACTGGCCTAGATAGTTGGCATCCACTTGCACTGCATAGTCAACACTTGCATATATACCTTAGGAACTCTTTAATCATGATTATAGGTTGAACCTATCTACTTTATTGAATTCCATAATTAGTAATTGTGATTTCCTGGAGATTCTGTCTTTTACTACTTTATTCCAACTTTTTAGTGGATAAGGTAAATCTAGTCAACTAGGAAACTTCTATCTTTTGTTTCTAATCCATCCTCCATGATTTTCTCTCCATATTCAGCATCAGCATGTTTTTCTCCATCATACTTTACAAATCACTCATTTTTTTGCTAATTCATGAGGTCCTTCACTGGTTTGGGAAGTCCTTTAACCACCTATAGGGGTTTATCATATTTAATAAGTCTATCTTTTTGAGCTTGATGAGTTGTCTCCAATACAACTCGATTTTACCTATGAGGGATGTATTATTTATTTACATTACTATTCATCATTATTCAGTGGAAGGATACAATCCAATATTTATCTCTTCATTCATGTGATTCAATTTCTATTCTTCTCTTTATTTTTCTTGTGTATGCTTATGAGAATTATCTTCGTAGAAAGATCTATTTCTTGTGCTTCTTCTTAGCATAAAGGATCTATTTACTCATAGCATTAGAGATGTTATTTCTACAAAATTAATGGGCCATAATTCCTATGACAAGAGGAAAGAATTCCAATCCCAGAGTAGCCAATGCATATTTCTGGGATATGCAGATGATCCGTAGGCATACAAACTGATGGACCTTGCAACCATAAAGTGCTTCATATAGTGCAGTGTGAAATTTTAAGAAGATCATTTTCATGATCCATATCCAACTGAAGAAGAAGAAGGTATAATTTCTCATCCATTTCCATTTGCAGCTGATAATGTCTTATCTAATGTTTCAGATTCAGAAGACTCGGGATCAAGATGATCATGATATTGATATTGAGAATGAACCTCAAGAATATCTAGATCTAGATCCATCACCTACTCCCAATCAGAGGCTTAAATGGGCCCAAAATCTCATTGAAGCAGTTCGGAATAGTGTTGGGGATCCAGATTGCAGAAGAAGAATAAGGTCTGGGTATCAGGATGAGCATGTTGCACTCTCCCATTTAGATCCACTTATCCTAGAGAGGTGTTTCATGATGATCGGGTCATATCCTCAGTCATACAAGGAGTATTGCAATGATCCAAGGTGGTAGGCATCTGGATAATGCATTTTGTTTGCTAAAAGACAACCAAAACTAGGAGCTTGTCACTTTTCCTCATGGAAGGAAGTTGGTTCAGTGCAAATGGATCTTCAAGAAGATCCTAGAAGCTGGTGGAACCAAAGCCAAATACAAGGCTCAATTGGTGGTAAAGGGGTACTCACAAGTCCATGGGATGGAGTACAATGATACATTTGTTCATGTTGCAAGAATGGACCCTATAAGACTAGTTTTGGACATTGCAACTTCAAAGAGGTGGGAGTTACATCACATGGATGTGAATAGTTCCTTCCTCCATGGTGACTTGGGCGACAAGATGTATATGAGATAACCTTAGGGGTACATTGAATATTCATCCTTAGTTTGGAAAATGAGGAAATCTCTCTATGGGATCAAGCAAGCCCCAAGGGCATGGTATGCCAAGATGGATACCGCGGCTAATGTCACATAAATTTGAGAGATGTGGATCTAACTTACTATTGAGTGTTCTATATGTGGATTACAACACCCCAAAAATTCACAAAAATTTAAAAATTTACTATGTGACATTTAATGTAAGTCATAGCCCAAAATGCTCGTTTTAAAACCAGATAGATTACAGGGTAAGATGTTAGGAGATATTTAGGGGTTAATTTCTCTTTTGTTAATTGTGTCTAAAGCTATAGAATTTTTACTTACTGACCTGCAGGTCACAGCTATCAATCATGTTCTAACTTTGTTGATTTTTCAGTTTGTTTCAGTCTTGCATGTTCAAGAGTTAGAAATTTAATGAAAAAAATATCAGTTGTTTACTTTCTAGAAAGTGTATGATTCTGATTGTTGTTTTCTTGTCTTACTAAAGGGGCTTGAGGTTATCCCAGGGCTTACTTAGCTTTTTCAAAGCTAACATAGAATTCAATGCTTTTACAGGGTTACAGGTAAATTTTTCTTCCAGGTTACAGTGTAAAATAATAAATCTTTGAAGACTAAAGAGTAAGTTAGGAAGAAAAACCTTAGACTCTAATTTAAGTCTAGATCATCGATGTGGAAGAGTTTGCTAAGCTTAAAACAAAGTTTGCTCTTCCTAGGTAATGAATGTGATTATTTGTTCTAAGCACTTTGAGTTTATTGACTGATTGTATATGATTATCCCACATGCTTTTAGTTAAATTTTGTATTAAAAATCCTAAAATATTCCAAACAACATTTAATTATGGATTTTATCCATAATAGCCCTAGAACTTTCCTAAACCCTAGATTAATCATTACTACTTCTAAATAATAGTTATGTACAACTACAAATGCAACAATTCTAAACTAGGTTTCTAACCCTTGTATAAGTCGTACTTACATCCTAGAATAGAACATTTTAAAGCATACAATAATAACTACAATTAGTTCAAGCTTCAATCTAGAAAACCCTATCTTATTTTATTGTAAACTCAAGTAATTATTAATATATTGCATAGTAAAATTGTACATTGTTTTCACCAATAGGTCCTTGGACTAAATAATACGGTTATTGTTCTAGTAATGAGATTTTACATTTGATGATATATAAATACCTTCATTTATAGTTAATAGGAACCTAATACATTTCTATATAGTTTATAACTATGAAAGTTACCATGTTAACTTGGGATTCACCTTAGCCCATGGGATAAATTTCGCCCCTAAAATTATCCCTGCCCTTAGCCTCTTTGGAAAACTCTGCAACAGTTTCCATTAAAAACTCTTTGTTGTGGCATTTAGTAGGTGTAAGTTTCAAGTTCATCGCCATATCTGTGAGCTAGAGGTCTCTTTTGAGCTCGGTGTTCAAACTGTGGATTATATTTGGGTGCTCAAAGTGCTACTAGAGGTGAATTTCCGGTTTTCTCGCCACGACCATGATCTCATCGTATGCACTATAAGTACTTTTGATAACCTCCAAACATTTTAATTTCCTTACATTTTTATTAATTAAGTGAGGATTTTACTAACAATTCCAAAACTATTTTATTTGTGAGCATAAATGGAAAATTCAACAACGCACAGTTGACAGAGGAACATTTGGCTTGAGGCTAAAGGTTTTTGGGCTCCAAAGGATCAGTAAGCCTTAGTTCCATCCTTCGGGTTCCCTTCGTTGCTTACCTTTGTAATGAAAGTCGATGGTAGTTACGACTGTTCACCGTGATGTTCATTTACTGTGTTAAATGATAGTTTTTAATTTTCTTAAGAAATGAAGGAGGAGGCTGTATGGCCATTTGTGCTAACCCTTAAGGTTTTTCCAACTAGCTACAGCTTTTGTAAATAAATGAATTACGGTATAAATTAGTGTTCCATGTTTTGAAAAGGCGTTGGTTTACGCTGTAACACTTTATAAAAGACTCCTTAACTCTGTAAATTGTCTCGTGGCTAGTTATATTATGGAATTTTGGTTCTTAAACATTATATCGAATTTCTTGGTTTATCTCTTGAGGATTTAAAGACTATGTTTATTTATACAATAGGACTTTGTTTGTAATAAGTTGTTGCAAAAGGGTCGAGCTTGTGGACCAATGCGTGTATAGGTTAATATTGTTTTGTTTAAAGTATTTTCCTAAGCATAGAGTAAAATGTATGTAGAGGTTTTTATACTCTAACTTTAACTGAAAGTAGAATATTTCTATAGCCGTGACTAAATAAAACCATATAGTAATTAAATGTTTTAACTTTATCTCTAAATACAGTACTTTTATGGTTAATCTAGGTTCTGGTTTTTATTTAGCAATTTCGATATTTAGATTAACAAGGTTTGTTGGGTTAAAGTTAGAGGTAGAATCTATCATGATTTTTCATAGCTACTCAAATGAAATAAAAGGGTTAAGTTAACATCTTAGGGTTTTAAAACCAAACAGTTTAGATCTTATATTAATAATAGAGTTTGTTTGGTTATTATTGCTTGTTTACTATTTAATCTACTTTAGATAATTATAATAGTAAATAGTACTAGTATTCTTTACTAGTGTTAATAACTTAATTGTTTAACAGTAGTATTTAGTTTATTATAGTACTCATAAAACTTTGTCTGTAAAACAATAGTTTTACTATATTAGGTTGTCTAAAGTGTTCTGTAGAGGTTTTATAAATATATATGTATATGTTTAAGTCGTGAAGAAGGAAATTATTAATGTGTTATGTTATACACAGTTTTAAAGTTGTGTATCAAAAGATTATTTTATAAATTCTATGTAATATTTTTAGAGAAAATTATAGATAATTGAAAAGGGTTCTAAAAATAAAAGGATTATTATCATTCCTGGTTTAAACAATCAGTAAAAGTTTTTCTAAGTAAAGCAGAATGAAACACATCTTATCCGTATATAATCATTCTTCTAATTCAACCTTCTGTACTAGAGTACTTCATCAATTGATGAGTGGAAAAATACATAAAGGTATTTTTAAATCATCATTTCCACCATTTCTAGTTCTAAGATCATTTACTATTGTTAAACAAATACAGTATCTTGAACAAGATGCAGGCTTAACAGTTTGATTGTAGCTCCAAGTAATTAATAAATAATAGTAAACTAATCTTAACTACTTCATTTTAGTAGTTTTACTTGCATAAAAATAAATTAACACATTAGAACATGATAACTTGTAGAGGAGACAAAAAGCCCAAGGAACCCGTTGCACCCAACCTTTTCCTAAGCAAAGCTCACTACTTGTCTTAGGACCCCTGATCCTTTCCACTGAACCACTAGGTTGAAAGTACTATGTAGTAGGATGGGATTGAATACCCCTGCAACTCCACAGAAGTACTTAACAACAGTACTTTTGCACCCTGCAGTAAAGAGCTCATCTAAAAGCTGCACTAGCTCTAAAAATAGTCTTAAAAACTCAAACCACTTTTGCCTTTCCCCTCATCGAATCTCTTGTGCACCTTTTCCCATTTCAGAAATTTCAGAAGGTAATGATTGAATAGCCCCCTGTTGAAATTCGATGCGTAGATATATGCATGCCTAGTTATTTTGGTCAGTTATTTACTTAATGAGCCACCTGCTCTGTTCCACTTTCTTGGGGAACATGACCACAAAATTAGTGAAGTTTCCCCCTGCAATATCTAGAAGTGATTGAGGATGCTTCCATGTGTCAATTTTCTCTCACCCCAGTCTATTCCACCTAGTGGGCCAATGGACACTCATTCAACAGTCTCCTTATGCCATTTTTCTCCTCTTTTATTTATTAATAATAAAATATTCGACATAATTAATTACATTCATCCTTGACCCCACTTGGTCAATAGTCACAAACTTTACAATAAAAAAAAAATATAATGTCTTCTGTAAACATAAAATTTTATTGAAATTGGGGTACCTGACATAGACCCCCCCTTAAGTCTAGCATCATCCTCGATGTTACTTTATTCATCTTCCTTAGAGCTACCCTGGAATAGAATTGGATATGCTTCCCACATATGACTCTCCAATTCCCAGGTTGCTTCTTCGGGACTAAGGTGCTTCCATTGCACCTTCACCTTCCCAATGGTGCGATTCCAAGGCAAGATCTCCCTCTTGTCGAGGATACAATCCGGTTCTACCAGAAAATATCCTTTAGGTTACACCTACACATCATTCCAATTTATAACATGAGTAGCATCATGTACACATGTTTTTTAAACAGAGATATGAAAAACATTATGAACTTTAAGGTTCAATGGTAAGGCCAATTGGTATGCCACCAGTCCAACTCTGGACAATATCTCGAAAGGCCACCAGCACTTAGGTGCTAGCTTCGCACAACTCCCTAATTTTAAGGAACTCTTTTTAGGTCTTTCCTTAATGAAAATTTCTTCTCCCACCTGGAACTCTTTTTGAGTTTGTTTGAGCTCCATTTGACTCTTTTGTCTATCTTGTGCAACCTTCAAATTACCTTGTACCTTCTTCACGGTTAATTCCATCTCCTTTAATAACTCAGGTCCTAGTCTTAACATGTCAACAGTGTTGCTCCATGAGATGGGAGTATTGAATTTTCTGCCATACAGAATCTCAAATGGGCGGAATTTTGATGAAGACTGGTAATGGTTGTTGCATGCAAACTCAAACAAGTGTAAATAGTCCTCCCATTTACTTGGTTGTTCTCTAACGTACATCCTTAACATTTCTTCCAAAATATGTTTCACCCTTTTAGTCTGTCCATCCGTCTGTGGATGAAAAGATGTGCTGAAATTTAAAGTTGTATTTAAACCTTTAAATAAATATTTCCAAAAATTTCTAGTGAAGTTAGGGTCCCTGTCAGAAATTATAACTTTTGGTATTCCATGTAAACAAAAATTTTGTTTCCCAATATTTTAGCAATATTAGCAGCCTTATGAGTGGTTTTTACTAGTATAAAATGGGTTTCCTTGCTGAGGTTTTCAACAACTACCATAATAGAATGATTCTGGTTCTGATTTCTAGGTAACCTTGTATTGAAATCAATGTTGAGTATCTCCCATTTCCAACTAGGAATTCGTAACTATTGTAATAAACCGGTTGGATGTTGATGTTCAATCTTAACCTGTTAACATTCAAAACATCTAGCAATATATTCTACCAACTCATTATTCATATTCGACCAAAAGTAATCTTCATGTAACATAGTTATTATCTTTTGATAACCAGGGTGTCCCAAATAGGGAGTTTTATGTATTTCATTTAAGATCAACAGCTTAACTTTAGGTACGTTAGGTACATACAATCTATTTTTTTAAAGTATTAATCCATTTTCATTTAAAGAGTAACATGTACTTAAATTTTTAGTTACATTTTCTACCACTTTAGCTTGCAATTTTCGGTACTTTTCATCCAATTTTATTCCTTCTTCGAGCTGATATTCTAAGTCTATTTTATAAGTACTGATTTCTTCCATTAAATTTACATTCTTGCTCAAAGCATCAACTACTCTATTTTCTTTCCCCTTGATATGTTGGATCTCGAAATCATATTCGCTGAGGAAATCTAGCCACCTAGCTTGCCTTGTGTTTAAATTTGGTTGATCCAGCAAATACTTTAAACCTTTATTAAATGTCATTAAAGTAAATTTTCTCCCAATCAAGTGATGACACCACATCTTTAATGCATGTATTATGGCAGCCAATTCTAGATCGTAAGTAGCATAATTTTTCTCATGAATTTTAATTTTTCTAGACTCGTACGCTATTACCTATCCTTATTGAGTTAAGACCCCACCAAGGCCATCGTTACATGCATCAGTGCATACAATAAAGTCCTTTTTAGGATCTACAATTCTTAAAATTGGTGCAGTAGTTAATAACTCTTTTAGTTTCTTAAAACTCCACATTTTTTATCCCACACAAACTTCTTTCCCTTCTTCTATAGAGAAGTTATTGGATTTTCAATCCTTGAGAAACCCTCAATGAATCTTTGATAATATCCGGTGATTCCCATGAATGACCACACATCAGTCACATCCTTTGGGACCGACTATTTTTCAATTGTTGTTATCTTATCTAGATCAACCGAGATCCCATCTTTAGTTACTACATGACCCAAGTATTGTATTTTATCTTTAAAGAATTCACAGTTACTGAACTTGGCGTAAAGCTAATGTTCCCTTAACACTTGTAAAATGATTTTTAAATGTTCCTTATGTTCTTCTTTAGTTTTAGAATAAATTAAAATATCATCAATGAATTAAACTACTACAAACTTATCCAGATGTTTATGTAATACGTTATGCATTAAACACATGAAGATAGCCAGGGAATTAGTTAACCCAAATGACACTACAACAAAAATTGGATTTAGCGTTGAATTTAGCACCGGATTTTAGTGTAATTTTTTTCCAATTGTGGTGAACAATCCGGCACTAAACCAGGCGCTATTGTACATTTTTGTAAAATGCCATCTATTGCATCTTTTTTTCCGTCCTTTTTAACATCCATTTTTGCGTCTATTTTTGTGCCCAAATTTTTGCATTTAATGTTACGCCTTTATTTGCGCCCAATTTTTCAACTTCTATTGCATCTTTTTTTGCGTCCTTTGTTACATCCTTGTTTGCACCCAGTTTGACGCTCATTTTTTCATCCAATGTTGCGTCTTATTTTGCTCCTAATTTTTCATCGTGTCTTGCACCCAATTTTGCACCATGTTTTACATAAAATTATGTGTCCAATTCTGCATCTAGGTCTGCATCCAATTTTAGGCCAAATATTGCATCTAGTTTTAAATCCAAATTTACTTATAATGTTGCATCCCCATTTGCATCTAATTTTGTATCTTGTTTTACGTCTTTTTTTGTATCCATGTTTGTGCCAAATGTTTCATCTCGTTTTACGTCATATTTTGCATCTAGCTTTGCACCTAGTGTTGCATCTCGGCTGATGTCTTTTTTTGCATCTATGTTTGAGCCCAATTTTTCACCTAGTGTTGCGCCTAGTGTTGTGCCTAGTTTTTCACCCATGTTTGTATCTAATATTGCATCTAGTTGTGTGTCCAATGTTGCATCCCATCTTGCATTCAATATTACGTCTAGTTTTACATCCAATGTTTTGTCCCGTCTTGCATCTAAAATTGTGTCTCGTTTTAAGTTTTTGTTTGCGCCAAATGTTGCTTCCAGTTTTGCACCTGGTTTTACGCCTCATTTTATGTCAATCGATACACCATATTTTGTGCTCAATTTAATGTCCAATTTTACATCTAGTTAGGAATCCACTTTTTCATCTATTGTTGCGTCTAGTTTTGGACCTATTATTACATCTAGTTTTGAGTCATTAATTGTGTCTAGTGTTGAGTCTCTTTTTGCATCCAATTTTCAGTTTAGTGTGACATCCATTTTTGTGTCCACATTTGCGTTTGACATAAGGTCGGATTTTGCGTCCAATTTTTTGTTTGGTGTGACGTCCACTTTTACATCATATTTTGCATTTAGTATTGCATCTAATATTGCATCCATCTTGCACTACTACATTTTTCACCTTTAGAAATACATTGCAATATCATTAGGGCATGGAGGAATTGAACCACCAAATTCCTGCTTGTAAAGCGGGTGCTCTTCCATTGAGCTAGCACCCTTTAAGAATCAGGAAGAGGAGCAATATTATCACATATATTTCATCACTACTTTAAATAAGTACAGGTTGCATGCAAAACAATTGAGATCAATGAATTGTCCATGTTTAGTTTTTAAACATAAGCCTCTAACTCAGAAGCGATCTATATGTAACTTGTGTGATTTATGAAATACAATTTATACGTGTATCATTGAATGGGGAAAAAATAAAAATGCCCATTTATGAACATATAATGTATGTGTATTACTGAATGGCGAAAAATCCCCATAACTGAATGGAAAATGAATCTGTGAGATCCTTCTACAACAGCAGCTGAAGCATATACATATACGCAAAAATAAAAAGGAATAATAGAGTTGCAGAAGTTGAAGAAATAGGGAGAGCTGGAGAGATGGCCATTGACACAAGTGTAGACTTCTATCATGGAATGCACAAAACACGTACTTGCTAAAGATATGTGAATAAAAGTTACTTGGAAAATATTCAACACTTGATGTAAGCCTATTGAATATTCAGTGCCATACTAGATGCAAAAAGTGCTCAGAGAATATCGGTCTAAATTTGAGAATTTTGCTCATATAACAATGCTCATAGTTTATTTTGCTCATATAACAATGCTTCTCCGGGCAGTAATATCCTGGCTTCCAGTGTGACAATTTGACAATTGTAGGCACAAGTGTGTAAATTATTGGGTCATCTTAGGTATTCCAAATTCACACATATGGGGCAATGGGAATTTGTCTAAAACTCACCTGAAAATGTTGTAGGCATAAAAAAATCTTGGTAGAACTGCCCCAGCCTATCTATAGTTGTAACTTTGAATATGTGCTCGCAGCTTAAGATTCATATCAAATGTGTGATTTATGAGACAAATTTCACAATCTGAAAGCAGCTATAGAAGTGCAGAGTAATACAAGTCACCAACCAAGAGAAATCTTGAAAGCATTTACATAGTGATTTGGAACAAAATGCATTAGACTGGCCTGGCTTTTAAATATGAAGGAGTGTCGGCCACGAGAAGCAGGTTGGGTTGGTGAAAGTGGGGTGCTATCATAGCCCCTGCTAATGTTCAATTCCCCAAAAAAGTGACAAGCGTGTTCCTGCAAGGGGGTTGTTCTAGTGGTTGAGCTGTCATGCCCATAAGTTGGATGCTGTTACAGACTCAGTCTCTGCCAGGGTTCAATTCCTCGAAAAAGTGGCCAGTGTGTTCCTGTAAAGGGGTTGTTGTAGTGGTTTATCTGTCAATAACTTACTCATAAGTTGGGTGGGTAGACACACAACCAACATCCCACCTCTGATAGGTGGTGGATTCTTGTCACTGTATTGTGATAAGGAAGAATTTAAAAAAAGTATGAGGGCATGTCTCTAAGTGGCTATTCTCATAGTCCATCTCAATGATATTTGGTTATTCAAGTAAAATTTTGATTAATTTACCTGATCCTACTGTTATCTAAGTTTCTAGCTCCAGAATACCTATTTTTATCCTTATATTATTATAATCACAGATTTAAAAAAATTGTAATTAGACTATCAAAAAGACACGATAGTTGCAAGAATGAATTCTTCACTGACAAAGGCAATAATTGGCAACTTTTCTCACAAGATGTAATGAGATTGAGTGCTAAGGAAAGCATGATTAGCCAACTATCATTGGTAAGTTAGCGCCCCTGAACTTTTATATATGCATTCCATGCAACCATATCTAGGAGCAATAAACATAATATGCAGTTTCATTCTCATTAAAATGTGCAGTTTAGGAGCAATAAACATAATATGCAGTTTAGGAGCAATAAATTTTTTTAACCCTTGGTGGCTGCTATTCTAATGTTCTCAATAAGTAACTCAAATGCCGAATTTAATAACAAAAACAAATAAATTTATGTGCATTACAAATTTGCAACAGGCACACAATAGCTGGAAAATAAATGGCAGTAGCAAAAAAGTAAAACACATACATACACAGTGATTTCTCCTTAAAATCGATTTCTCATTGTCTTTGATCAAAGCTTACAAGCAGGCCTCTGCAGCCTCCTTAAAACAGAAGTTGTATAGTCAAATAAATCTTCTCAAACAGAAGTGTACGACCTATGTAGGGGATGCACAAGCTACAACAATACAACCTGTCTGATTTCTGCCTTTCTGGAACTACAAATCACTTTTCCTCTCCTCTCAACACTCAAGCATGCTCCAGTAATAACAGAAGACAGTGTACGGCCTGCTCTATAATTGTGTATCTGGGCATACAGAAAAGCTAGCTACAGCAGTGGTACAATATGTATGGCTTTCTAGTATCTTGTTGGTCTCTCTAGCAGATCTGCTCTTCTTTTCTTGAAGCATACTTCCTTCTCTCCTGCTCTATGGCTCTCTTCAACTATGAGGTCGACTTCTCCTCTTGTCCTTTTTATGCTTTGAGAAAACCCTAATCTCCTCAACCCTAACCACCACCTATCTCCTCTACAGGTTGATGTTGAAAATCCATGTGTTATCATGACTCAAGACAAAAGCAGGGAGTTTTTGCACTCAGGCAATGATAAGGAAAATTTTAAGGTGCGCCTAAACATAACTTAAGACAATAAATACTATTATGTATGGTTTAAGCATTCATCAAAGGTATTGGCAGTCTAGTTTAGAGGATTAAAAATATATGCATGATTCTTCTAGTTTGTTTATGGATGATGTGATGAGAATTATAATTGGACAGTCTGGAAGTTTGTTTCTCTAGAATCTCATTTAGAGCATTTTTGTTTGCTTGGCATATATTCACCTGATGTGTGTAAACAAATTATCATGATATCTCTTTCCAAATAATTGTAAATTGCTTCTTTGCACAGTTTTTCTTTAGGGCTACACTACTACAACAAGTGCATGATTTGTTGAAGAATATTGGTAACCAACTTGATACTTCCAATGCAATGATTGATGAGCTGGAAGCTTCGATTAAACCCTCTGTCAAAGAACTCGATGAATTATAGGAAAAGATAAAAAGTATGGAATATGTTGAAGAAATGTCCCAACAGGTTCAGCCATTGAAAAAAAAACTAGCATGGTCTTGGGTCTATGAAATAGATAAACAAATTCAGCAGCAGAGGGTTAGGCTTTAAAAGCTTCAAGTACGAATACCGACATGCCAAGCAAAAATTGACAAGCAGCAGGTAAAAAAAAGTACACTTAAAAGTTTCAATGCCTGCTATGGCTTGTGCTAATTATGCTAAAAATACATCAAAATGTGTTGAATATTGGTGTTATTCCAATCTTGTCCAATGATTATGTGTGGTTTAGTACTTATGTGGATCAAAGTGACATGGAACTAACCAGCTATCTCAGATGGGAGCAGTAGCCTAATTTTGTGCATACGACCATAAGAAATTTAAAACAAGGGCTTCAAACAATATTTAGTTTGGTTCAATTAACACAATTCAGGGGGAAATGAATAGTTATCTTGAAATGTTGTTGTGGCCTGCAAATCAAATTCGTTACCTCCACAGCTCATGCCTTTGTATTCTTACCACGGAGTGAGATGTTGAGCTTACACGGACCACAACTCGGCAATGATTTATTGTTAGGAATATTATCACTAGAAATGGTGAATATACGACAAGTTTTGGATAATCTAGTTTGTTTTCAGAGGCTAGCAGTAAATGATGCAGAATCTGCAAGCGGGCATGAAGATGATGCTCTCTTTGGAGATCTATTTTCAGAGGCTAACAGGCAAGTAGTCATCTCTGATGGACATGAACATCCCTGCTCTGCAAATGACATTGTTTCTGACTCCAGTAATATTCCTTTACAAGGAGCTGTTGAAGTGCTTAGTTTTATTAAAGAGTGCATTTTTTCTCTAGATTGGCATTCTTCTATTTACAAATAAGCCTGTCACCAACTTAATGAAGAACATGTCAGTGCTCTTTTATGAATGCTACAGCCACAGCTTTCAGTTGATGAAAGAATGGAGGGGGCTGGTGTTTCAAATATGTCCTATGAAAAACACTTCCTTGAACATTTTCACAAAGCATGCTTTAACCTGTTACATGAACTTGTTATGAGGCGTGCCTTATCCATCGAACTTGAAGAACACCTAGTAAATCAAGTTATGAAGGTAGAGGATGGGAGGTTTGCTTATACTGATGATGCTCTTGTTCTTGTAGCTCGCATTCTTATTATAAGGACATCCACAGGGTCCAGTTTGGGAGATGACTCCTTAAGACTCAAAATCTGCAAAGGCTACACTGGTTTTATTGTTGAGAAAGTGAAAGCTAAATATTCAGGGTGCTTAAATATCCAATAAGTTTTTGCAAGTATTCCATCCCTATTTCATTTGGAAGTTCTTCTCGTGGCTTTTCATTCTTCAAATGCATTTGAAAAAATCAAAATGGCAGAGAATATTTTTTCTACCCTCAGCAATGTAAGTTGTCCTCCAGTGGAACTTAACAGCACACAATTGGTTTGTTGGTCTTTGCTAATTTCAATACTGATGTTGATTCTTCGGCACATGATTCTCCATGCTACAATTTTCCCATCCTAGTTGATGTTCAATATAAGAAATAAGTTAATACAAATTACACAAGGAGGAACTTTTCAGCTTCCCACATGAACAAGCTATTTAGAATCATGGGTATATCATGTGGTACAAAGTGTTATAAATGTGAATGAGGGAGTCACAGAAGAGCATGGAATGGCTGATCTCTTTCAGCAATTGATTGTACTAATGTTGACAAACTTTGTAGTAGGCATGTTGGCAAAAACTACCTGAAATCACTATATGTTGATAAATACTTTAGGGAATAACATGCTTAAAGTACATGTTATCACAGGGATAAGTAAACCTAGTAGGGATAACCAAACCAATTTTTATTATGGCACAAATAAGCATTTCATCCCAACTAGGCCCCAAATGGCAGAGATGCACCAAAGGATACTCCGTGCTTTGAAAAATTCGAAGGGATTGTATAAAGCAAAGAATCCACATGACATATATTCATTACATGTTTCAACATCCACCAAGAAACACATAGATTGATTGTACTTACAACTATTCTTTGGACTTCCCACACGCTGTGCACATCCAAAAGCTCCAATATCTCCATATAGAATTACATCCAAAAAAATCTCCATAACCATCGAATTACCTGGCAACCACTCACACGAAATGGGAGTAAGTAAAAAGATTCATGCTAGAACCAAATCCCAAGCAGTGTAGTATTGTCACCGTAAATAACAATGTCATGGTGACAAGTTTTATTTTTATTAATAGTTGCATTCAGACGTTGTGCAAGCATCGTCAAGTATAATGAAAATATAAGTTTTGGCACCAAATCATAATATACCGTATGATTTATACCATGAATAAAATACCTTGAGAAGGTAAGTTCTTATATATTTACTTAAAGTAAAGTAAACCAATCATTCATACCAACGAAAAATTCACTCCAAGAATAATAATAAGCAGTGCATAAGACAAAAACTTATTTCACAAGATTTTTAAGAAATCGAGGTCATACAAAATACTTCTTCAAACTAATTAATTAAAAATCCATTCAAGTTAGATAATGCTCCTTTTGGCAATAGTTATAATTATATATGTATTATTCAAGAGTCTTATAATAAAATATTCATAAAGAGCAGAACCTTGTTGTTTGTACTTGCTGATATAAAACAAACTAATTAATTAAAAATCCATTCAAGTTAGATAATACTCCTTTTGTAGATAGTTATAATTATATATGTATTATTCAAGAGTCTTATAATAAAATATTCCTAAAGATCAGAACCTTGCTACTATACTTGCTGATATAAAACAACAGGCCAAAGTTCAAGTTAAGTCTCTTTGTGAGAGTTCATCTCAGCTGAAAGTGAAGGAAGGCGCAATTTATAATAATGATAGAAATTCTGGAAGCAAGAGAGGAAATAATAAAGAATAAAGAATAAATTAAAGCTTATAAAATTTTATAATAAAGAAACTATGTCAGGTGATCAAATGGGAAAACTTATTGAGCAAAAGCAGACAGAGTTTATAGGGTATTTACATAATAATATAACTCAACCATATTTCCAACTAGAGGATGAATTTCCAATGCCACACATATTTCCAATTTGACCATCACCAAGAATTCCAGAAAAATCATTCAAGATGACAGATTTTTCAATACCACATACTCGTGGATAAATACATTGATAAGTGGACTACCAAAGGTAAGGCCAAGCAAAATAATGAACTCCAAACAAAATTACCCATGTAAAATGGCCATACCGCCAGCCCAAACACATAAAAAACCACGAGTATAAAAGGGGGAATATCTACACTTTGATGGTGATTTGAAATTTTTCACGAATTTACTCCATGCACTGTGCATGAAGAAAACGAATTTTCTCCTGCAGCTTTGTTTTACACGTGTCCAATGCAACTCAGCACAGGAAAAATCAAAGTAATTGAAATGCTATTAATTATCACAGTTTGTCGTGGCATGGAAAAAACTACTTCCCTTGCTTACAACAATAAAAATCCCACAACAAGAAAACAACTACTTTCCCTGCTTCTTCAGTGTATTTTTCTCTACAGATGCCTACACATCTATTACAAGAGTGCCTGACTTGCAGACCATAGAAACCCTTATTGTCTTTCTAACAAGTGCTTGTGGGAAACTTTCTTAATTTCAGGCCAAAATATGCCCCTTTTTCTAATTATGCAATGATATTTCTTACTTCTATGTCCATCAGAAGATAAACCTTTTCCATTTTACAAAGCATCACAGCCATAAGAATTTGCAAAAATCATCAGAGCCATATAAATAGAAGACAGAGACAGTAAAAGATAATATCCTGGTAGACATACAACACGTTTTTAACCAGCGCACTCTTAGTGACCTCGAAATCCTCCTGGGAAACATCAGCATCTCCACATAGAGCCGCTTCCTTGGCATTTACCGGGTCCAGAACCAATAGTTGATTTAATACCTCCAAAAACAAAGCTAGAAAAGTGAAGTAAGAAGCATCCGAGCCATCCAAGGAATTGGCAGAGTCAAGGGCTTGTGGTTGGTTTCCTTTATAGCTAATGACACACAAGATGTGCTAGTTCTACGTTTTTCGGTTATTAATCTACATATTTGGACGAATTCCATAGAACCGAGCAGTACGTTAAATGAGGAGACACTAGACTTACCGCAGAGTCTCATCAATGAGTATAATAAAATAGTCCTCTTCATACTAAATGTCAAAGGAAACAAGGAACCTGGAGACATCGGACAGAATCTCATCCGATCTCACCAGCCCTACCCTAACAACAACAACCCAACACCACACCAACAAAAATAGAGGGTTTCCCGTTTGCAAAGAAAAACCCCACCTAGCTCATAAAAATAAAAACAATAAAAAATGATTGCAAATGTCCGAATGACTTACCTTGCCATGGCGGTCACCGAATTCATAGAAGGTCATGGAGGCCTCTATCGGGCATCTGTTCTCAACCATCTTACCGAATTCAAAAAATCCAATGCTCTCACCAGCAATGCCCCCTTCGTCATTGATGATCTTGTACGAGGGCCCCACTATAGGTGAAGCGCCTATAAGTGATCCAGCCTCCCTGAAACGCCTCCAGATCTCATGCTCACCGCGGGTAGCCAAGATTTCACCATTAATATCCAAAAAATTATGAGGTGGACCCTCCACTAAGGTGATACCTTCACTTCTACCTCGTGTTGCGGCAACGGGCATCGCGACGTGACTAGAACCTTCGATCTATTCAGCCAGAGGAAGAGGACGAGAATCCATCTTGGGAGACCATCCTGGTGAGCCCCCTCTGGGAGTCAGCATCTTATCTTAACCAGAAAAAAACCATCGCTGAGTTCCCAACAACGACAAACCCCCGCAGTCATGTGCAAACCATAAATAAATTCCTGTATTTTTGTTTCTTACATGTATAGAGCCGTTAGAACCAAACCCTCAAGCTCAAACAACACCTACTATGTTGCGAGCAGAATCCGCCATTTTTTCTTCTGAAATGAAGAAGTGGACCATCCACGAGGTTAAGAGTTCGATCCCAGCAAAACCTCCTCCTTTTCTGCCTCATCTTCTTTAAAACATTGGACTCCTTTTCGATGCCGCACTTTATGATGGGAGAGTCCTTATTTTTCTGTTCACGATTGCATCAAACTGAAATGAAATGACAATATTCGAGAATGGGACAAAATTCATCTAAATATGCACTCCATCACATCCTATCATGTTTTTTACCTCATTGAGTCTAGCGAAACCATTAGTTAACCATTATGTGTATCATTTATCTTTTGTGCAAATTACAAAATAAATACTTAACTCCCTGATTCTTTCTAATCTAAAAATGACTAGCCTGTGGGTCATAAATATTTGTGTGTTTCATTAAGAAACATAGTGAGTACATCATGTGTATTTATTTTGACCCCATATTCATAAATGTCAATGACTAAGTCTTCTATTACACCCATTAAGATTATGAACTCTCGTTAATAAACAAGGACAATTTTCATGGAAATTACTTGTAGCTTTGTGATCTAATATTCACCTATAAAAAAGAGGCCATGGAGATGTATTAAAAAAAAATCAGATACATTGATATGATGTCACTAAAGAGTTAAAGAAACTTTTTTCCTGCTCATATATTTCTGGTTATTTCCTCACCCTTTTTCCATATCAATATTACTAAAAAGTTAAAGAAACCTTTTTTTCTACTCCTACATTCCTTGTTATTTCCTCACCCTTTTTCTATTTGCTCATAGCCAACCAAAAATGTTGGAGATTGAATCTACAAAGAAGAAAAATACCATCCCAATAAGTGTTTGGATACCACTTTGTTGTAACAAATCTTCTCATGTGTCAATTGTAAGTTCCATGTCTTTCAATTGGTGTAATAAAACATTTCTTAGTTTTACCCAAATAATTGTCTTGAAAATTTATATAAAGCAAAAAATCCATAGTTTAGAGATTGTTTGGTTTTCTCTCATTATTTAAGGTTAATTGGGATACTGACATGTCTAGATTTTCTCTTTTACTTTGTTTTTTCTATGCTTAGTTTCACAACCAAATAAATAAGGGATTTTCGCACACGTATTCCACAAAATATTCATAATAGATTGACAACTCCGATGGGGAGTTTGATCCAAAACCTTACACCCGTTTATGTGTATGATGGCTTATGTAAACTAGTATTCAATAAGATATGTTTTTGTTTAATTTTTTCCTTAGCATCCATCAAGAAAGTGTCAGTTTTCTCAAACTCTTTGTTTTTCGATTTCTCCTTTGGAACAATTGTCAATCTCTTTCCTACGAAGAGCACATTAATTTTCTTTTGAAAATTTCATGACCATCCTACACACCATCTCTATTATTTAAGTGCACACCCCATGTAAGTCTCTTGTGCCTTGCTATGTCTGTGTAGCTAATAATATTTTTTTTAAGCAACTGCACATTTTATAGTTCTTGCTATGACTATTTTTCATTTTATAGGTAGTATTTAAGCACTTCTAGAAATGCATTTATTTATCTCACTTTTTTCCTAAGTGAATGAGGACTGGTATGCACCAAATTCTACAAAAAAACATAAAAATAGAAAGAAAGAGTAGCCCAATACCTTGACTTCCTTATTGCATTAAAATTGGACCAATTCCATGCCCCAAGGAATCAAATCACAATAAAGGTTTTAGTGAAGTTAGGAATGGATAATACATGAGTTGTACACATGAGACTGCCCTATATATGCATGAATGGGTTTTTTGTAGTTGTGCTCCAACATTTGAAAGTATTGATCCCATTGTTATTTAAGTTCACGGTGGATGTGAAGAGAATGAACCAAGGTTTTATGCATAGCCTCATACTAGTCCAATATTAGAGGGTTGGGGGTCCAAGATAATAAATTCGATTTGAAGGGGTTGGTTGAACTTAATAATCATGATGCTATGCTTATGCAAGAAACTATGGGAAAGTATCACTTTATTGTTTCTTATCTTAGGAAGTGGTTGGCAGGGTGGGATTTTTTTGCACTAGATTCAAAAGGTTTCGTAAGGTATTTGATTAGTAGTTGGAATAGAAATATTTTTCTAATGAAATCTTTGAATCTTCACTCGGGATTGGGAACTCATTTTTTCATCAAGGAACTAGGCATGTCTTTGATAATATTAAATGTTTATGGGCCTTATGAAGGTAAGAAACACTTTTAGGAGTAGGGAGGAATAGAGGAGGGAGTAGGGGAAAATAGAGATAGGGATACAGAGAAACAGGGAGAGGGAGAGTGGGGATAGGGGAAACATGTAGAAGATTCTACACAGGGCATAACAAAGAAATAGGAAAATACAACAATGATGGAGAATCCTTTGCATTTGTTCTTAGAAATCATGCTACTTGACATAAAATTATAAAGAATCCACATGAGTTGATTCAATACCCAATTCTTTCCATCTTCATTATTTTGATTCAATTCCAAATTCTCTCCATCTTCAATTGTCCTATTGAAGGAAAATGCACTCATTTCTTTAACGGAATGTGGAAGCTAGAAGTTGGGAGGTCATCCAGAGGCTCCATCAAAAAGAATTATCATGACTGGGACTTGAGTAATAGGCGGTTTGAGAGCCGCTTGTTATAAATCCAAAGCTTCGCAGTGTTGCGCACCCAACCCGTTAGCCCCTATAATAGAGTAGGCTCACCCGGTTCATTCTCAGCATCCAATGATCGTATGGATTTGGCCCCTTGTCCTCGTAATTTATGTACCCTCATAGAGTTTGAGGTATGGCTACTCATATTAGGTCTCATGGCTGGGTCTTATCCTAGTTTTCCCTAATTAGTCCATCTATGTGAATCCCTTTGATAAAACATAGTTGTAAATGCCAATATGTAGTAATACAAAATCCAATTGCAAGATAGCGATCTAAATTTTGGTGACTTAGCATCAGTAGCACCACTAGCATACATATATATTATATAGTATGTAAGAGAGCAACATCTAAGACAGAGACAGTAGCGGCATCAACAGCGGTAGAGCTCCTAGTTTACTTTGATCCATCCCGAAAAACCAGGCTTTGAATGGCCTGGACCGAGAATCAAGACACCCACATTGCCAACTAGGCATCCTAAGAATTCCTCATGGGAAGAATAATATTAAATCCTCTCATGACCGAATTAAATCCTCTCATGGCCTAATTGGGGACGGACCAGATGGACCAAATTGATACTCATAACCCTAAATCCATAGATTGATTTAGCAGAATCCCCTTTGGGAAATGGGTAGTTGTACATAGATCTATATTTGAAAAATCCTTCATGTTTTGCTTCGCCTCCCTATGAAACTTCATCGTTTTTAATCTATATTTTAATTTGTATAATGTATAAAAAAATAATATGCGTATATATTTAATTATATTAAATTACATAACATATGAACTATATATATTTATTTATTTTATATTAAATCTTTTAACATATGAACTATAGTAACATATTTATATTAATTATATATTATTATTACATTTACGTATTTTACCATTATTAAGGTGAAAGAAGTTTATATATCATAAGGGTGTTTATAAAATATTTACCTATTTTATAAATTTGGTTAAGTATTATATTTACATTTATTACAAGTATAGTATGGATGGACTATGAATGTATGGATTTTAACATAATTCCCTAAAATGAAGCATGTTTTGTTGGGAGAAAGAAAATTGGAACAATTTCAATATTATGTTTCCCTTGTGGTTTGAAATTTGTACTTTGGTGGGGTGTTTTAGAATAATCCCACTTGTTATGCATGTTTTAAATGGTAAACATATCCCATATGCTTTAAATGATGACGATGATGAACTAGATGACAATGATAATGGTGATGTTTTTGATGATGATGATGATCATGATCATCATCGTCATCTTTGTCATTGTCATCATGATTATCACAATAGTCATCATTATCGGCATAATCATCATCCATGTCATCATCATCGCCATTGTCCTTGACATCATCATCATCAACATTATTGACATTTTCATCAGTTATTCATCATTACCTTTGGCATAAGAAATAGCATCTACCCAAAATATGTGATTAGTGGAAAAGGGTCATGGAGGACACACACAATTTATGCATGACAAATAACAACTTATTTTTTAAGATGATCAACGTCATCATTCTCATTGTATTCATCATCATTGTCATTGTCATCATCAACATCATCATCATTCATTTCATTTCCATCATAATCATCGGCAATGTCGTCATTTCCATTATCCTCCTCATCATCATCATCATCCTTGTCATCGTTCTCCTCATTATCAACAACATTATCATCATCATCATAACCATCCTCAATATCATAATAATTATCCTCATTTTCATCTTCAACATCTGGGTGTAAAACTGGATGCAAAAAAGGATGCAACAAAAGTAGGCGCAAAAGTGGGTGCATAATGGGGTGCACCAAAAATGGATGCAAAAGGTGATGCAAAAGTGGATGCAAAAAATGATGCAATCATGGAAGCAAAACATGATGAAAAAATTGGCACAAAAGTGGATACAACCATGGATGTAAAATTGGATACAAAATTGGATGTGAAAGTGGGTGCAACAAAAGTAGATGCAAAACTAGATGCAAAAGTAGTCGTAACACCCAAAGCAAAACCCGATGCAAAAGTGGATGCAAAAAAAGATGCAAACATGGATGCAAAAGTTGAAGCAAAAGTGGGTGTAAAAGTAAGCGCAAAAATGGGTGTGAATTGGGATGCGACAAAAGTGGATGCAAAAGTGGATGCAATAGTAGATGCAAAAAAAGACATAAACATGGATGCAAAATGGGATGCAAAAAGGGATGAAAACGTGGGTGCAAAAGTGGATGAAAAAATGGATGCAAAAGTGGATGCAAAAATGGCTGAAACAAAACAAGATGCAAAACTAGACTCGAAATAGGATGTAAACTTTGATGCAAAACTTGGCGCATGAAGGGATGCAAAAAAAGAAGCAGCAGTGGATGCAAAAGTGGATGTAAAAAAGGATGCAAAAGTGGATGAAAACAAGGGCATAAAAGTTGAGGCAAACATGGGCGTAAAAGGGGGCGCAACAAGAGTAGATGTACAAACTAGGCGCAAAATTAGGTGCAAAACTAGGCTGAAAACCTGTCACAAAACCTAATGTAAAACCTAGCGCACAACTAGGTGCAAAACCCGGTGCAAATCACACCGCAATTTGCACCAAATTTAGAAAAAGGACGCAAAAAACGCCTAAAATAGCACCAACCCGTGAAATTGCGCCATTTTGTCCGAAAAATGAATAAAAATACACTAAAAGATGGTCTAGACGCAAAAAGGATGCAAAAAGAGATGCTAAATCCAGTTTTTGTTGTAGTGTGACATGACAACAAACTCATAGTGACCATATCGGTTCCTAAAAGCTATCTTGAAAATATCCTCATCCTTAATCTGAACTTGATGATAACCGGATCTTAAGTCAATTTTTGAAAATATTGTTGCTTTGCGTAACTGATTCAAATAGATCATCTATACAGGGAAAAGGATATATATTTTTAATAGTCATCTTATTAAGATGATGGTAGTCAATGCATAAGCGCAGAGTACCGTCCTTCTTTTTAACAAAAATGACCGGTGCTCCCCAAGGGGACACACTTGGTCTTATATACTTTTTATCAATCAGTTCCTTTAATTGCAATTTTAATTCATTAATCTCCAGGATGTTCATCCAATAAGGACCTTTCCAGTTACGCACCGCATCGGGTACCAGCTCAATAGTGAAATCCAACTCTCTTTTCGGAGGCAATCCCAGAATTTCCTCCGAAAATACATCTAAATAACCTCTCAGAATCAATATATCTTCTCATTTATGTCTGTCTTCTTTATTAATGTGTTCTTCATTAGTTATAGTTACATCAAAATCTTTGCATCCATTCCGAACAACCCTTTTTAGTTGTAAGGCAGAAATCTGTCGGATTGTTGTTTTCCTACGGATTCCTTTTACTGTTATCGTTTCTCCTTCATTATTTAAATAGGTAAAGGTTTTATCAAAACAATTTAACACTAATCAATGTTGTTCCAACCAACCCATTCCAATTAATACATCATTGGATCCTAACAGAAGTACATTCAGCTTCACAGAAGGTTCAAACTAATTCATAAATAATGTACAAATTTTCACAAAATCAATTTTTTTTTGTTGCTCCTATAGCTAATTGAACCAGCCATGACTTTTCAAATTTCTCTACTGGTAGTTTACTTTCTCTACTAAACTAGGAGAGACATAACTCAGGATAGCCCCTGGATCAATTAAAATAGAAATGGGTTTTTGGTGCGGCATGTTGAAATATTGTAACTTCAAAGAATATTCTATATGTATCTTTTGTGGTCTCCGATGGTCCTGTCAGGAGAACCACTTGTATTATCTTGTACCCCGATGCTTCTAATCGGAAGAACTAATAAGAGTCATGAGGTTGTCCCCTCTAATTGTAAAGGTGGGTCATTAGCACCCCAGTGTGGTTACTTGAGCCTACATGTGTAACTCAAGCCTACATGATTAACTCAAGCCTACATGTCGGGTGATTTAATTGAAGTGAATGGATGAATATAAATAGAGGTGTATCTCTCCTCATTTGAGCACACACTCTCACTTTTGTAGCGCATCAGTGTAGAAGAGAAGTAGCTGGAGAATGAGGAGGATGAGGCTTTGATCTCCTTGTTACTTTTATCTTTTACCTTTTTGGGACATCTATATTGAGGAAGCTTTTGCTGGGTTTTTCCCTTTAGGGTTTTCCCGGGATAAATATTTTTGTTCCTTTTGTATGGTTGTGCTTGTCTATTTTTCAGTGATCCTGTTTATATGCTTTTGTTATGAAAGTGAAATGAAATACTGATGTCTTAGTTAAGCATATGAAAATTCAACATGGTATTAGAGCCACCCTAAAAGAAGACATTGTGCAGCTACAGAAGCTAGGGATTCTTAACTTTTGGTTCTCTCTCCATAATCGATCAAGAAAAGAAGGCTAGGCTAACTCTCCATTGAAGGGCGCATCTTTCTGTCGAAGCAGAATTCGATTCCGAGCATTTTTAGTTTTCGATGCAGGAAATTAGGGCTTCTTGCAGAAGAGGAATTTTTTAGTGAGCCCAAAATAGGATTTCTCTCCTCATCAAAATCTAATTTTAGAGACTTGGATCAATATTTTTGGTTGGGTGAAACTCCAGGAAAGTCAAACCCTAGTTTGACCCCGAGCTAGAAAAACCCTAAATACTAAAACTGCTAAGTTTTGGTACATTCACTATATTTCGCTATTGGAAAAATCTCAGGAGCTGAAAATTGTAGAGGCCAAATATAAAATCCTGATGTACACTATTTCCAAAATTCCGCCTCATATTCGCTACATTTTTGGAGATATGATCCATCCAAGTTAGGGTTCCAGCCTCTCCTAGAATTCATCCATAAACAGGACACCTGGGGAGAACTGGTGTAGCTTGGGATACAAAGGTCCAAATGGAATTCTTGAAGATGTTCCAAAAATATAAAGACCTCTAATTTCTTTGGTCCAAATTTCAGAACCTAAATATGAACCAATGACACGTGGCATGTCTTACAACTTCACTATTCTGAACAGTCCTGTAACAGATCGCCTTGGGAAAATGATCATAAATCCCAATTTGTGAAACCAATTCTGATGAAACCTATGTTTTTGGATCCGAGACATGTGAGGTTACCACAGTGAAATATTTCAGACACAAAGGAGCAGTAATTTCAGAGATATCATAGAAACAGTAGCAGACATTTCTACGGAAGAAATTGGAAAACTAGCGCTTCCTGTTCCAGGAGCTTCCCTCCACTGTTTTCAGAAAAGGAGTACATTAGACAGCTCCATTTGAAGAGATATATATTTCTATCCAATAATATATTAAATATTTCAAGTTTTGAAAATTAGGGTTTCTCTAACAAACCCTAGATCAGCCAGCTCCGGAAGCAGGACGGACACCTCCAATCGGTAAGATCTAATCTTTTGCTATTTGCATTTGTGGTTCTCATTTCAAAGTGATCTATCACATCAGCTTGATGATAATATTGGTGAAGTTAAAAAATTCCAAGCATGGAAGTATTTGATCTCTCTGAAGAAAATGAATTGGACACCTACATGAGTAGAGAGGTTCCAATTCTAGAGGGAGATGAGCCGCAAAGCCGTACACAAGAAGAACTTGATCAAGGCTAAGAAGATCATTGTTGATTCAATCATGGATCAACTTGTACCACAAGTGTCTTCCCTAAAGACACCAAATATGTTTGATTCCTTGATCAAGCTATTTGAAGATAAGAACATAATTCAGAAGATGGACTTGAGAAAATAGTTGAAGAATGTGAAGATCCAGAATGCATAACATCTTGAAGTGGTAGAAGAAGAAGCAGAGAATGCAGAAGTGGTGATAGCCACCTTGAATGGCCTCCCATGATCATGGGATTCATTCATGTGAGGAATGTGTGCCAAAAGGAAGTGATTAATTTTAGTTGACTCTGGGAAGAAGAAGAAGCTCGTCTCATAAGAAGAGAAGAAGTAAGATGGGAGCAAATTGAAGATCAAGCTCTCACCATTCAAAGAAGATCCCTCAAGCGATGAGGAATATGAAGAACTCAATTCTTGACAAACCTCTTATCCATCTTATCATTTGGATAAGAAATGATGATTTCATGAATGAAGAAGATGATGAAGGAGAATGATCAAGGAGTCTACCCACGAAACAAACAAAAGATAAGTATTCAATTGTCATTTAATTATATTATTTTGTTATGAATTTGATTAAATTCAGTTGATGTGTTATACATGATAGATTGTTTGTATTAATGACTATATACTACTAATATGAATGTGATCGGTAAGTATCTCATGGTGCTATACATATCTCCATTGCTACTTATCTAGAATGAAACCTCTTTGTTGACATATTGGATTAGTGCACAATCTCAATGATGTCATGGTAGAGATGGAAGGCATCTAGAAAGTTTCTGTGAGATATGGATGAATGTTGTATTGGATAAACAGTTGCATGATGCATAAGAATTTGTCATTATGCATATGTTTTATGAAATAGTTCTAACCATGCAATTGGTACATTTTAATTGTAGGAAAGGTCCTGAACAACCTCCTACAAGAAAACAAGGATGAGACGTGTTCCGAAGAACAAGTGATGACAATTCAAAATTCACTCCAATAAACATGAATCTAAAGCTCCTAGGGTCAGAGACACCATGATGGAAGAAAGAGCTTCAGAGAGCCGTAGATCCACCCCGAAGGATGAATACCACCATGGGTATGAAAGATAACTCAAAGATGAAGAAAAGAATGCTATGAAAGAAGCTATGATCAAAGAATAATAGTTGATCGTGGGGAATGATGTATACGATATGGTTTCGAGACATAAAGGGAAGTACTTAGTATCTTCCATATGGATTTACAAGAACAAGTGTACAAAGCAAGGTTCATGACATGACATACTCTATTGACAAGTATATATCAAGCATAGAGCCACCTGTATAGAATGAAGAGGGAAGATGATACTCCACTTCAGGGGGAGTGACTACAGAAGATATCTAAGTTTGACATGGTACGGCATGATGGATAGCTTCCTGCTGGATCGAGACTTTACCAAGATTAAAGTGGGTTCCAACCTTCAAGGTTGAATGCAGAAGAGTAGGATATGTTGATGACCCAACAAGACGAACTCATGGAAGATGTTATGATGAAAGAATACTAGAATATAGTACTCAAACCATAAAGCAAGAATGTGGTATCTTACAAAGGGATTTGCAAGATAAAATATGTTGCTGATAGAAGTAAGGAAAGACTTGTGGCTAGAGGTTTATATAAGAAAGAGGGAATTAATTTTGAAGAGACAATTACTTGAGAAAGAAAGGTACACTTCCTTCAAAACTATGATGGTAGTTGCTTCCATGATGAAGTAAAGAAAAGCCTTCCTTAATGGTATGATTGGGGAATATTTTTAAATCGAATAGTCACAAGGATTTGAAGTTGAAGATAGATGGACTCATATATGAAGAAGGCCCTCTATGGCATCAAGCAAGCTCCCAGAGCTTGGTATGGAAGGATAGACAATTTCCTGTCAATTATGGGCTTTACCAAGAGTAAAGTTGATCCTAACCTTTATCTCAAGGTTGAAGAAGATGAACCTGTCATCCTTTTATTATATGTGGATGACTTATTCTTGACAAGGAATGAGAAACAGATCATGGAAAGCAAGAAGAAACTAGCAGAAGAATTTGAGATGAAAGACCTTGGGTTAATACATTATTTCCTAGATCTGGAAGTATTGCAAAGTTCAGAAGAAATATTTCTCAACCAAGGAAAGTATGTGGTAGAGATATTGAAGAGATTCAATATGTTTGAATGCAAAGCCATGGCCATACCCATGGACTCCAACCTGAAGTTGTTAGCCGGTGACTCATCAGAGTTATTGGATGTGACTCATTACAGATAGATCATTGGGTCATTGATGCACTTAACAAATACCAGACCAGACATTTGTTTTGTTGTGAACACCTTAAGTCAATATCTTGTTCAACCAAGATGAGTTCACCTAGTAGCTGCAAAACATGTGATGAGATATCCGAAAGCGACTATAGACCTTGTTCTATACTATGATGGTAGCCATGAATACAGATATAGATTGGGTTGGAAGTATCTCAGACAAGAAAAGCACATTAGGTAGATGCTTTTGGTTGGGGTCTACTATGAGTTCATGGTTTAGCAGGAAATAGTCTAGTATTTCTCTTAGAACAACAAAAGCAGAATACATAGCAGATTGCTCTGCTAAGTTGTGAAGCCATATGGCTTCGAAAGTTGATATCAGGTCTCTTTGAACTAAAGATGGATACTACATTGATTCTATGTGATAACAAGAGTTGTAATAACAGAGAACCTTGTGTTCCATCGTAACACATAGAAATCTGGTATTTCTACATTCAAGATAAAGATGCAGATGATGATGTTTCAGTATTTACATACTGTAGATACAGATGATGGTGATTCAGTATTTCTATACTAAATATATAGATGATGATGATTTCAGTATTCCCATACTGAATATATAGATGATGTTTCAGTATTTACATAGTGTAGATGCAGATGATGGTGACCTGATGATGCTTTCAGTACTCACATACTGGAGATACAGATGGTGATAGTTCAGTATTCACATACTAAAGATGTAGATGAATATGGTTTAGATGATTATGCACTAACAAAGCCTCTGTCTCAAGTAAAGTTTGAACACTTTCGAGACAAGCTTGGTGTGGTTCAGAAAGACCTTCCCCGAAAGGGGGAGTAGTGATGTTTCAATGGGATTATATCATCCCAGGGCACTTTCCCTAAAATGATCCGGAGACCTCGGTCTTCGAGAATGAAGAGGGATTGTATCATCCTAGGACATATGTCCAGAAGTGATCCAGAGACCTTGGTATTCGAAAATGAAGAGGGATTGTATCATCCTGGGACAAATGTCCAGAAGTGATCTGGTGAACTTCAGTCATTGAGAATGTGGCAGGATTGTATCATCCTTGAGCTTCAGTTCAGAATGGATCTAGTGAACTTTGGTCATCGAGAATGTGGAAGGATTGTATCATCCTTGGACTTTGGTTCAGAATGGATCCGGTGAACTTCGTTCATCGAGAATGTGGCAGGATTGTATCATCCTTGGACTTCGGTTCAGAATGGATCTGGTGAACTTCAGTCATTGAGAAAGTGGTAGGATTGTATCATCCTTGAACTTCAGTTCAGAACGGATCCAGTGACTTCAGTACTCGAGAACGTTTTTTGATCCCGTAATTCCTAGAGGAAGGATTGTTTGAGTTCCACATCTATGTTGATCCTGTAATTCCGAAAGGAAGGATCGTCAGTAACTCTGTAAAGAGCTAAATCCCGTAATTCTGAAAGGAAGGATCATTGAATTGATCCTGTAATTCCAATAGGAAGGATTGTCTGAGTTCCACAGATGTGTTGATCCTGTAATTCCAATAGGAAGGATTGTATGAGTTCCACAACTATGTTGATCCCATAATTCCGAATGGAAGGATCTTTAGTAACTCTGTAAAGACCTAAATCCCATAATTCCAAAAGGAAGGATCATTGGTAGCTCCGTAAAGACTTGATCCTGTAATTCCAACATGAAGGATTTTCTGAGTTCCACATATGTGTTGATCCCGTAATTTCGAAAGGAAGGATCATTAGTAACTCCGTAAAGACCTAAATCCCGTAATTCCGAAAGGAAGGATCATTATTAACTCTGTAAAGACGTAAATCCCGTAATTCCAAAAGGAAGGATCATTGGTAGCTCTGTAAAGACTTGATCCCGTAATTCCAACAGGAAGGATTGTCTAAGTTCCACAACTGCGTTGATCCCATAATTCATAAAGGAAGGATCGTTAGTAACTCCGTAAAGACCTAAATCCCGTAATTCCGAAAGGAAGGATCATTATTAACTCCGTAAAGATGTAAATCTCGTAATTCCAAAAGGAAGGATCATTGGTAGCTCCGTAAAGACTTGATCCCGTAATTCCAACAGGAAGGATTGTCTAAGTTCCACAACTGTGTTGATCCCATAATTTAGAAAGGAAGGATCATTAGTAACTCCGTAAAGACCTAAATCCTATAATTCCAAAAGGAAGTATCATTTACTTGATCCCGTAATTCCAATAGGAAGGATTGTCTGAGTTCCACAAATGTGTTGATCCCGTAATTCTGAAAGGAAGGATCGTTAGTAACTCTGTAAAGACCTAAATCCTGTAATTCCGACAGGAAGGATCGTCTGAGTACCACAGACATGTTGATCCCATAATTTCGAAAGGAAGGATCATGTTGATATTTTGATGATGATGACGTTGATGTTTAGATGATGTTGATGTTTTGATAATAATGATGTTTTCATGATGATGATGTTTTCATGATGATGTTTTTGATTGAAAGATCAAAGTATGATGATGATGATGTTCCTGATCAAAAGATCAGAGTATGATGATGATGTTGTTGCTGATCTAGAGGTCAAAGTGCTGAAGAAGATGTTGCTGATCGAAAGGTCAAAGTGTTGAAGATGATGCCGATCGAAAGGTCAAAGTGCTGAAGATTATGTTGTTGATCGAAAGGTCAAAGTGCTGAAGATGATGTTGTTGATTGAAAGGTCAAAGTGCTGAAGATGTTGCTGATCGAAGCAGTAAAAGTATTAATGATGATGAAGACTAAAGATTGAATATGAAGACTACATAATGTTGAAAAGCTTCCAATGATTTATAGATGTGTTACCCTGATGATGTTGATGATGTCCTCTATCTCTCTCCTACTATTTTTGTTGTTGATGTTGTTATAGAATACCCTTCTTGTTAAGGGGGAGTGTTGAAATATTGTAACTTCAAAGAATATTCTATATGTATCTTTTTTGGTCCCCGATGGTCCTATCAGGAGAACCACTTATATTATCTTGTACCCCGATTCTTCTAATCAAAAGAACTAATAAGAGTCATGAGGTTGTCCCCTCTAATTGTAAAGGTGGGTCATTAGCACCCTAGTGTGGTTACTTGAGCCTACATGTGTAACTCGAGCCTGCATGATTAAATCGAGCCTACATGTCGGATGAGTTAATTGAAGTGAATGGATGAATATAAATAGAGGTGTAGCTCTCCTCATTTGAGCACACACTCTCACTTGTGTAGCGCATTAGTGGAGAAGAGAAGTAGCTGGAGAATGAGGAGGGTCAGGCTTTGATCTCCTTGCTGGTTTTATCTTTTATCTTTTTGGGAAATCTATATTGAGGAAGCTTTTGCTGGGTTTTTCCCTTTAGGGTTTTCCTAGGATAAATCTTTGTGTTCCTTTTGTATGGTTGTGCTAGTCTATTTTTCAGTGATCCTGTTTATATGATTTTGTTATGAAAGTGAAATGAAATAATGATGTCTTAGTTAAGCATATGAAAATTCAACATACCTTCTACTTCCACCATGGAAGTTTGATATTCAACCTATCTATTTTCCAACGCTGCATTGATTCTTGGCATCCCTCTTGGTAAGTCACCAACCGTTAATTCTTCCTATAGAGCTTGAATGTTGTTGACTGTCTTCTTTCTGTTAGGGAAGACTGATGCATAGTGAGGTCCTTGGCATTCCCAACATTTTACCTCTTCCTTACGTTCATTATTTTTAACATAGTTGTTGTGATTATTTGTAAATTCCTTACTCCTTGTGACAGTAGGGTTTGGCTGTGAATTACCTTTAAAATTATTTCCTTAAAATTTTTTGTTCGAAAATTTACGTGAGTTATTATGCCCAAAATTTCGATTAGGTGTGAAACCTTTCTTTCTTTATTCAAAATTATTAAACCTTTTTACTTTCCAGTTTGGTATGTTTTCCTTTTTCCAATTCTGCTCATAGCTTAAATTTTCTTTGCGCATAGCCTCTTCAAGGGTTTTGGGATTATCATAATCAATTCTTTCCTTAATATGAAAAGGTAAATAACTCAAAAATCACTGTACCTTAGGTTTTTCATCAACAATATAGGGCACATATTGTAGTAAGCTCAGAAATTTACTATTTAACTCTTTCATACTCATAGTTCCCAACCTTAAGTCATAAAATTCTTTAGCCCATTCCTCATAATATTGCTTTGACAAAAATTTGTTTTTAAAATACTTTTTAAAAGTGCTCCAGTTTATATTCTTCTTTTTTACGCCTTTAACGTGTTTTATGTCCTACCACCAAATGTTGGCTTTTCCAGTTAAGTTATAAATTGTCATTCTTGCTTTTAACTGATTAGAATAGTTATATATCTAAAAATACTTTTTCATTCCGGACAGCCATGCTTCAGATTCCTCTCCTTTTTCTCTTTTGCCATTAAAATTTGGTGGTTTGATATTTTTTAACTCTCTAAAAATCTCTTCATAGGGCTTGTACTTCTTCTTCCTAGAGCGGTAATCACTCTCACTACTGTCACTAGAATATTGATGTTTCTTTCTGTATGAGTTACCATTAATTTCAGAAGAAGAACTGCTTTCCATTTTAGAGTATTTTGACATGTTACTCTTATGTTGGTAGGACGTATTATCAGATTCTATCTATTTATCCTTTGCTCCATTAGAAAACTTTTTCAGCAGTGTTTGATTCAGCTCCTACTGAGCTCTTAAGATTCTCTCATTTTCTTTCTTAACAGTTTCCATTTCAGTTTTTAAATCCTTAATGGTTTGCAGCAATCCAGATGAATTATTGGTTATATATTCTTTAACAGGTTATCTTTCAAAGTTATTTTGTTCATTTAATGGGGACCTCTCTTTAGTATACTCTTCAAGTCCTTCCATACCTTCAATTCTGATTCAGAAAATATTCTGTACATTCAACATTAAAATCATAAATCAGTAATCATACTCTTTTCTTAATTTTTTTTACATGCATGGAGCCACTTCAAGCCTAGTGTCTGAACGTGTGCTCTGATACCATATGTAACACCCCAAAAATTCACAAAAAATTAAATTTTTTCTATGTGACATTTAATGTAAGTCATATTCCAAAATACTAGTTTTATAACTAACTTTAGTTTTAAAACTAGATAGATTACAAGGTAAGATGTTAGGAGATACTTAGGGGTTAATTTCTCTTTTGTTACTATTTCTAAAGCTACAGACTTACTGACCTATAGGTCACAGCTATCAATCATGTTCTAACATTGTTGATTTTTCAGTTTGTTTCAGTCTTGCATGTTCAAGAGTTAGAAATTTAATGAAAAACAAATTAGTTGTTTACTTTCTAGAAAGTGTATGATTCTAATTGTTGTTTTCTTGTCTTACTGAAAGGGCTTGAGGTTATCCCGAGGCTTACTTATCTTTTTCAAAACTAACGCAGAATTCAATGCTTTTACAGGGTTACAGGTAAATTTTATTCCAGTTTACGGTGTAAAATAATAAAGCTTTGAGGACTAAAGAGTAAGTTAGGAAGCAAAACCTTAGACTCTAATTTAAGTCTAGATCGTCGATGTGGAAGAGTTTTCTAAGCTTAAAATAAAGTTTGGTATTCCTAGGTAATGAATGTGATTATTTGTTCTAAGCACTTTGAGTTTATTGATTGATTGTATATGATTATCCCACATGCTTCTAGTTAAATTTGGTATTAAAAGTCCTAAAATATTCAAAATAGAATTTAATTATGGATTTTATCCATAATAGCCCTAGAACTAGCCGAAGCCCTAGATTAATCATTACTACTTCTAAATAACAGTTATGTACAACAACAAATGCAACAATTCTAAACTAGTTTTATGACCCTTCTATAAGTGGTACCTACATCCTAGAATAGAACATATTAAAGCATACAATAATAACTACAATTAGTTCGAGCTTCAATCTAGGAAACCCTATCTTATTTTATTGTGAACTCACGTAATTATTAATATATTGCATAATAACTTTGTACATTGTTTTCACCAATAGGTCCTTGGAGTAAATAATACATTTATTGTTCTAGTAATGAGATTATACATCTGATGATATATAAATACCTTTGTTTCTAGTTATTAGGAACCTAATACATTTCTATATAGTTTATAACTATGAAATTTACCATGTTAACTTGGAATTCACCTTAGCAGCAAAACTAAGATCATTAGTCTTGCACTAGAACTATCTATGAAGAAAAAGAATGTAAACCAACCTAGGTATACGAAGGATGCATAATAAAAACAAAATATAGCCTAACTAACCCATTATGCGTGAACCAAAATCTTATAACCTAGCTCGAAACATTTACTAAACAATTTATCATTGTTTATTTCTTTCACAATGTACTTGTATTAGGTTTACAAAGTAATAGTATTGTGTTTATATAACAATGCAGGGCTAAAGCGTTGGATTTTAAACTATAACAAAATCCTAAGAAATTATTTTTAAGTGGAATCCACGTGGTAAATTCTTACTTGTCGGAGGTTTTTGGAAATTAAACCCTACATGCTTTCAAACAAACTCTAACCCTAAAGTCTCGCTTGACTTCCATTATGGTTTTTACTTTGGCGAGGAAGGGTGGCCACCAGGCCCTCGGCCTCTTTGGAAAACTCTACAATAGTTACCATTAAAAACACTTTGCTGTGGCATTAAGTAGGTGTAAGCTTCAATTTCATTTCCATATTTGTGAGCTAGAGGTCTCTTTTGAGTTCGACGTTCAAACAGTGGATTATCTTTGGGTGCTCAAAGTGCTAACAGAGTTGAAGTTTTGGTTTTCTCACTGCGACCGTGAGCTCATCGTATGTACTGTAAGTACTTTCAATAAGCTCCAAACATTTTAATTTCCTTCTATTTATATTAATTAAGCTGGGATTTTACTAACAGTTCCAAAACTATTTTATTTGTGAGCGTAGGTGAAAAATTCAACAATGCACGGTTGACAGAGGAATGTTCGGCCTAATGCTGAATTTTTTTAGGCTCCAAAGGCTTAGTAAGCTTCAGTTCCATCCTTGGGCTACCCTTCGCTGCTTACCTTCACAATGAAAGTCGATGGTAGTTATGATTGTTCACCGTCATGTTTGTTTACTGTGTTAAATGATAGTTTTTACTTTGCTTAAGAAATGGAGGAGGACGTATGGCCATTTTTGCTAACCCTTAGGGTTTTTCCAACTAGCTACTGCTTTTGTAAATAAAGGAATTAGGGTATAAATTAGTGTTCCATTTTTTGAAAAGGTGTTGGTTTACGCTGTAACACTTTATAAAAGACTCCTTCGACCCTTTCACTTAGCTCTGTAAATTGTCTTGTGGCTAGTTATATTATGGAATTTTGGTTCTTAAACATTATATCGACTTTATTGGTTTATCTCTTAAGGATTTAAAGACTCTATTTATTTATATGATCAGACTCTATTTGTAATAATTTGTTGCAAAAGGGTCAAGCTTGCAGACCTATGTGTGAATATGGTTAATATTGTTTTGTTTAAAGTATTTTCCTAATCATAGAGTAAAATGTATGTAAAGGGTTTTTATACTCTAACTTTAATTGAAAGTAGAATATTTCTACGGCCATGACTAAATAAAACCATTTAGTAATTAAATGTTTTAACTTTTATCTCTAAATAAAGTACTTAACAACAGTACTTCTTCACCTTGCAGTAAAGAGATCAGCTAAAAGCTGCACTAGCTCTGAAAATAGTCTTAAACACTCAAACTACTTTTTTCTTTCCCCTCATCAAATCTCTTGTGCACCCTTTTCCATTTCAGAAATTTCACAAGGTCATTGAACAACCCCGTGTTGAAACTTGATGGGTAGATACATGCATGCCTAGGTCTTTTGGTCAGTTCTTTAATTAATGAGCCACCTACTCTGTTCCACTTTCTTGGGGAACACGACCACAAAATTAGGGAATTTTCCCCCTGCAACAGCTAGAAGTGGTTGAGGATGTTGCCATGTGTCAATTTGCTCTCACCCCAGTCTATTCCACCTAGTGGGCCAGTGGACACTCATTCAATAGCCTCCTTAGGCCATTTGTCTCATCTTTTATTTATTAATAATAAAATATTCAACATAATTAATTACAGACATCCTTGACCCCACATGGTCAATAGTTGCAAACTTTACAATAAAAATAAAATATATTGTCTTCTTTAAACATAAAATGTTATTGAAATTGGGGTACATGACATGGATGACTTTCTCATTACTAGTATCTATGCTTCTGGAATAACAGGCATCGAGTCAACTTTGAGTGAAGCATTCTCCATGACTAATTTAGGAATGTTAAGGCATTTCATTGGTCTTAAAGTAAATCAAAAATATTTGGGAATCAGGATTACATAGTCTAGACACATTGGAGACTTTCTCAAAACATTCCACATGACTAATTGTAAAGTAACACCCTTCCCCTTCCTATCTTGAATCAGTTTGGAAGAAGGTGGTTCCACACCACTGGCTGACAATACACTTTATAGGGCAGTTGATTGGTATCCTATTGTACCTCACCCATTCAAGGCCATATTTATCCTATGTTGTGAGTGTTTTTTTCAAATACATGCACAAGCCACATGAGTTGCATTGGAAAGCAACAAAGCGCATCGTGCATTATGTGCAAGGTACAAGAGAGTTTGAGATCCACTATTCTACTAGTGGACAACTAGATCTTATTGGTTTTACTAATCCAAACTGGGATGGTGATAGTATTGATAGGAAATCTACATCAATATTTGTGGTCATGTTGGGATATGGACTAATCTACTGGCCAAGTAAGAAGCAATATGATCTTTCTCTCTCTTCAGTTGAAGCAGAGTATCGGGGGGATGTGAATGAATTTATTCAGGAAGTTTGGTTGCATGGGATTCTGATAGATTTTGGAAGTCACACTTCTCCTTCAGTATACCTCTATTGTGACAATCAAAGTACAATCAAGATATCAAGTGATCTAGTTCAGAAGTATCGAACCAAGCATATTTAACTCCACATGCACTACATCCAGGAACTAGTGCATAGTAAGGCTATCACTCTGCATTACTGGCCTACAAAGGATCAAATTGTAGCCCTATTCCCTAATTCCTTCACTAAAAAGATATTTTTCTATCTCATATATCTTCTTGGTGCAAAGGCTTGACTCAGTTATTGTTCCTGATTTTTCCTGCTTTTTTTCGAGGGGGATTTCCCATGAGGTTTTCCCCCTTTCCTTGTTTGTTACGCAATCATTTTTATTCATTTAGATTTTACGAGTGACCTTTTTCCTTAGTTTCCAAGGCCCAAGTTCACCAAAGTTAGGAATAAAGGGGGGTGTTAGGATTAACTAATGCTCCCTTTTCCCACATAGTCTATTTTGTCTTTTCCCTAGTTTACGAGGCCATCATCACTTCACTAGTGCATGGGGGACACACCTAAGGGACACCTACCACTCACTAAGCCTATATATATGAATTTAGGAGCTCTAGGGACAATTTTCTATAATTTAAGAACCATCTATGAGTGCCACCAACAATCTCCAGTAGTTGACTCTATTAGGTATTCAGTTCAGTTATGCTCTGATTCTCATCAGTTAGTTCACTCTGATTCACCCTAGCACTAGTTTGCATGATTTAAGGGAGGTTGGGTGCATTTACTCACATATCCTCATTAGTTAACTAATTGTAGACTGAATCACTGATCTGGAACTTTGCATTAGTGAGCTCTAGTGGTGATTTTCCCACACTGAGTTCGCACCTAAGTCAGTTTGAGTTGGTGAATTCGAATCCTCCCTATGGCATTCTAATTCTATCTATTGTATGATTATTGTATTGCAAAGACATCAATGATTATTCATGTATTTTTATGTTGACAATTTTTTGCGTCATGTATGTGTAATTTCTACCATGAATCTATTGATCAGTTTACATTGAATTGTTCATTCTTCTGCAACCTTCTCTTCACTTTGCTTTCATTTAAGCCTAAGGATCCATGCTTCACTAAAATTAACACTAATTTAATACAGGTTCTTATGACCATTTTACATGGGTCCTTACCCTTCTATTGGTGCACCCCTAAATTACAATATCGACATGCAAAAAGCAGGCTTACTCCTATTAAGATTTTACTAAGATTATGTGTTTCCTTATAAGCTCGTTCTTGATTTAGTGATGGTAAATTGTATTTCCACATAGAGAACCATATGGTCAGAGTCATTACTATACTTTGGAAAGAGTGTATGGCTTGAGCTCAAACACTCTTAGGGTTTTATTTTCTCATTGTTACACCCAGCTCGAGCTTGGAGAATCTAAGCTCAGCTTAGCTTCTCTCAACAAGGTCTTTATCCAGGTTAAATTTTGTGGTTTATTAAGGAGGGTTACCAATACAAAAACCTTCATAATGAGGGTTGACTACCTTTAATTTTATTTTGGCTATACAAGGGTTTCTAACGGTGAGCATCGAGCCTCTTCTATATCAACAAGTAAATTCTTCTAATTTAGTAAGCTCTGTAACTCTTATATTTTATTATTTTATTCTTTTTTTTGCTACCATTAATTAGGTCGAATTCATTTCTATAGGTTTTGGGGGCTTAATCAAACCCTTCATTAATTCACAAGTACTTTCTCGAAAAAACCTCATGTAAGCAATGTCTCTAGTCTAGTTACCCTCTTCTTGTGTTTGATGGGTGGTTCTCGGCAACAGTGAAGGAATTGATTACTTAATTGCATTGATTTTGATGGGGTGGGTTCCAAAGGTAACCCTTCGAAATAAATGAAGGTTTTTTCCTAATTAAAGAAGCTATAGGCCTTATTCCATATATTTTAGCCTTGGGTATTTAAGAGTTTTCTAATTTAGAAACTGGATTTGGATTCAAGTCATAGTTTGCTATACATATTGAACAAGAAAGGCATTCATGCCCAATTATTATTACACTTTAGTGGTAGTGTTTGTTTTGGTATATCGACCGTGAGGCCAAATACCCTTTCATATTAAGAATACTTATTAAGAATCTTGTTTGGTTTGTCTTGTACTGATTTTTGTATTATTATAAAACTACGGGTTCTACTAAAGGCAATTCTCCAAGTAATATTCAATAGTAAATGAGTGTATTTTGGTATAAGTCTGATTGGTCAGCTATTGTTATCATTGACAAGGTAAATTTGGATGTATTTTTATTTGTTTAATTAATAGAGCACTATTTCGTAGCATAAATGTTATTATTATATATATATACAATTCATGATTTTCAAATCAATTTTCTTTTTTTAACTGGTCGGGGAAAATTGAAATGGGGTTATTTCAATTGTTACAAAACTCTTTTAGAAAATTATCTTTATTTAAGCTTTACTTTTAATTTTTATCTACGAACAATTCTAGCTTTCTTACATGTCGATAGTTAAGGGGTTATTTGTATTTGTATAACCTACCTATGGGTCACCGTAGGTTTTTTTCTATATACTACAACAACCAAGTTTTTCACAACCTAGCTTTTGTTCGGTCCTGACTAGGGTTTGGGTTTTGGAAAAATATAGTAGGATTACTTCTTCATTATACCTAACCTTGAATTTGTTAACTCTCTATTCATAGTTCCAAACTTGGTATTTTTCTTAGAAACTGTATTCATGTTGTATTCATGCTTGTATTCATGCTAGTAACTAATAAACAATTCAAACAAGTTTTACCTTAATAACATAAACCATATGAAATAGACTTCACATGAAGGACTTAAACCATGATAATAGTTTCACAAATACTAAATCATTAATTTCAATATTATAATTAATTAATAAACCATAGTCTCATAATAGAATATTGCTCATATACAAACAAAATGGGACTAGATCATGAGTAGCCATGTTCCTCCTAGCCTTAGAACCTCAAAGTTAAATAGACCTATAGGAGTCAACCCCCTTACCTAATACTTGAACTTAAAATGCTGAACTTCCTCTTCAAGTTCCACCAACTATGAGGGATAATTAATGTCCAGAGCTTAAAAGCTCTCTAATCCCGAGAGCTCAAATAAATGGAGCCTAAAAGCCCTAATTTCTTTATGATCCTAAAATCTCAATCAACAAATCCTTGAGATCTCCAGTATTTCGCCCTAAGCTTGAAAGCTCAAGCAACAGATCCTAATAGCTCAATTCTTCAGAGCTTGAGAGCTCTTTATTTTTATAACTACAGTAGGGCTTTTCCTCCTTGGGCATGCCTTTTGTTTTCCTAGGACTTTCTTGGCAATAACGACCTCCCCATATTGACCACTTGTCCCCATAGAGATGAGAAAAATATCAACACTTGTCTTAAATAAATGTTCCGTAAGTTCAAAACAAGGTTGCTCATAACAATCCAATAATTTTATTAAAATTATTGCATGATTAATTATTTACATAAGCCATTAAAGTCTTAGCTTCATAAACAATATTTTCATATTTAAAACAGTAATTTAACTTTCAAAATCACGGGTATTACAAGTTCAGTTACTCTTATAGTCTTCATTCTAGTATTTTTTCATGTGAGTTGGTGTGCCATAAAATAGTGTAACATACCAAAAATCCCCAAGTAACTTGTAGGGAAATGAGCTAATTTTTTTTTTAAATCCCGTAAACCAATAAGTTAGCCATGATTAAACATTATAGAAGTACACCACTAGTATCTTACATACAAATGGGCATATAGTCTATTTCCATCAACTTGAGCAAGGGAGGAGTAAACTACTCCTTGACTACAATAGTTTATCACACTAACATATTATCTCTTACTTTATATAAAGGTTCATCTAAAATGTAACAAAATTAAAATGGTGTATGTATAATCATGTTATAAGACTTCAATCACAATTAAGATATTAAGCCATTACCCTTTATCTAACTATCAAATAATTTGAGTCTATTTTATCTTCCTTAATACAACTCTTGCCCCTCATACTTAGTTAGTGGTGTGAGGTCTTCACATATAAAGATACTGATCCGTTAATAATATTGAATTATGATTACTCAATAACTATAGTAACTATTTAGCTTAATTACACATACACTTGTTGTAAATGAGAAATATTCACTTCCATGTAACTATAACTATTGCATGAAGTCTTAATATAATTTATGCTTTGAGATAATAATATCTAATTCCTTTGGACAAGCATATGAACCTTATTAACATAAAGGTGAGGTTATTCAAAACACTTAACTAATTCTTTAGAAACACTTACTCATGCTAAAAGATAGATCCCAATCCTTAAATTCGCTTAACTAAAGTTAATATAGAAAAGAATAACTATTCAAATATATATCTAACTTGCAAGTTAAAAAAAGTTGTTATGTCATACTAAACATAAGGCAATTAGGGATTTGACTTAGACTTTCCTCCCAACCAATTGCCTCTCTGTCTCCTGTATGTTTTTCCTACTAAAAGGTCACACGCTATATGTTTTTCCTACTAAAAGGACACACCCAAGTTGGCATGAATCTACTAGAGCGAAATCTTTAACTAAAACCATTTCCTTAAAATAATTACAATATGATATACACATAAGAGTACAATCTCCTTATCATTGACAATATATAAACATAATCACAACTAAGATTACTCACGTGTCAATCATCTTTTTATCAATTTCCTAAAAAACAAAACAATGTATTTATCAAAATAATTTTTAACTTAAAATAATTAAAATTAGAGTTTATATTCTAAACAAAACTTTTATATTCTATAACAAAACTTTTATAAAAATAGTTAGCCATGTACTTATCCCTAACCACTTTTATGTTCTTTAAAATATCTACTTTTATACTCTTTAATTAAGACTTTGACTTTTTTTACTTTTTACACAATGTAACTATTCCTTTCAGCTTCATACTCTTGCTATTAATAAATGACAATTGAGATGAGATGAGCCAACACTATAAACAAGACTATTATGATTTTTTTTCTAACATAGAAAATAAAAAAGGTAATCACACAATAGTGGAGTATCTTTTCATTCGTGAACTGCCTTTTTCACGGAAGATTCCCCATACAATATGGAGTCGATTCTTGAAAAAAAATAGTAAAACGTAACTGACTCCCTTAACTAATAGTTACTATTATTCAATGATTTTCAATAATGAAATATATTACTTTCCCCGTGATCTTGCATATTTGTAACCGCTCAAAGAAACTGTAAGCAATTCTTTTGGTTTTATTTATAATCTTTTAACACTAAAACTTTCCGAAACAACTTCCCAAAAGATATACTATAAAGTGGAACATGCAGTAAAGTAGAGTCAAAGTCAAGGACACGCCAAACTTCGCATCTGGATAGAATCAAAAGATTTGGCTTTTCTGGATTGGGGATTCTTTTACACGAGGTAATGTTAGTTTTTAATTTTATTTTGGGCAAAATTAATTTGGAATCGCCAAATTTGAAGTAATGAAATTGTATAATTAAATTATTTTAAAGGTTTTTTTTAACATTTTGTAGGTTGTGGTATTGATTTTTTTAAGATTTTGTATGTTGTGAGTATTTTTTTAAAGAATTTTTTTTCTTTTATGTTTTTTTAGAATTTAGTGTTTTTTTTTAATTCATAAATTTAAAAGTTTAATGATATTAAATGAATCAAAGATAAATATATCTCGAATGCAGGTGCGTGACACGACGAGGATAGGGGAATGTGGGCGGAAGGGCACGTGTCAATACAAATGGCAACCCCTCCCCATGCTTTCGCATGCTTAAAGCCATGCTCGACGACTCCTGCAGAGGACAGGAAAGACATTTGAAGCATGCCAATGTGATCCTGCGTTGCAATCTAGATATGGAGGGAAACTTCGACATGGACAGTTATGCATAGTCAAGGTACTAGCAGATCCATAGCCATGCCTCTATGTACCTAGCTTGGTCTTCAGGGGACGCTTCAATGGCAATAGAACAACTATATCAAGCAGTCTCAGAGGGAGCAAAAGGCTATCGAGATCATTCTGTTGGTTTGGGAAAGGCACTATCACGCAGGTCTGGGGAAGACTTTAGCGCAGAAAACTTCCTCGTGTCAGCTTGTGGATCACTCCATCGCACCGGTTGGTAGAAAGAATCACTGCGAAAGACACCATCGCGCTTAGAGGAAGCAAAATTCTTCATAACGCTGCAATTCAGGCCGATCCCTTTGTTCTCAGCGGAGCATGGCTTCGCAAGGGAATGATGGGAACAATGTAGACTAGGAGGCTCTATTCCTCCAAGAGACACCCAAGCACATATGCAACTCCATTATAGAAATGAAGAATGAAATATTTGGGAAATTTCGGCTCAGACTCGGCCCTGAGACTACCATATCTAACTACTGGCGTTTAAAGTTCATTCTCTCTCGCGCAAAGAGAGAGAGCTTTGGATATCTGTTAAGGAATACAGTCAGTTCTTTCAAGGAGGATGCTGAAAACAGCTTGAAGCACATGAAAAGTCTCATGCAACTCGTTGAACCACCCTTTTAGCATGACACCAAGCACAACAATGAAGAGGAAACTAGCAAGGCCAACGAGGACAATGAGGATAAAGCCGAATCTGTCAGGAAGGCCTAGTTTCTTCTCTGTGCTCTTGCTATGCTCTTTCTTGCTCAGGTCCTGTTTATGTTCTTTGTATGTTTTTCTGTTGTTTACGACTTATAGGTGCATGAGGCTACCATTATTCAAAGGATGGGAAACTCTCACAATGCTTAGACATTCTGTGTGATCTATTTTGCATATTTTCCTTTTTTGGTGCCAAGACCACAATTTGACTCCATGCTTCGAGACCCAGAAGCAAATATGTAATTTGCTATATTTATAAGTAATAGAAAAGGACCCTACTTACTACCAAAAAAAAATCAAAGATAAATATAAATATAGATTTTTTTCTTGATGAAAAATAATCATAATCAGACATTATTTTTGAACTCGATGAAAAATAATAATCTGATGTTATTTTTGAACTGAATAGTTACAATCAAAATTCTGAGTTTTTTCTTGATGAGAAATAATAGTGATGTTATTTTTAAACTGCATGAAAAATAATAATATGATGTTATTTTTGAATTGAATAGTTACAATCAAATTTGAGTTTTGTATATGATTTTAATAAAAATATGTGTAAAAGTTTAAAAAAATAAAATTAATATAATATTTAATTAGTTTTATATAAAATTTTAAAATTAAAAAATACATAAAATATTGATTAATTGATTTTAATATAAAACTTTAAACTTATGTATAATTTTATGGTAAATAAAGGTCATGAGTTCGAATTACCCACTCTTACCTTTGTCCCATGTGTTCCCATAGTGGCTGCACCTAGGGGTATAGTGTTAGGCTAGTAGCAACAAAAGAAACTATGTATCTTTTAGGGGTTAGCTTCATAGGTACAGGGTTAGCTTCAAGAAGTAGTTTCAAGTTATCTGTTCAGTTAGCTTCAGAAGGATTATAGTAGTTGATTGTAGACTTAGAGAGAAGTCTGCTAGTAGAAGGCTATTGAGCCACGGATCTGCAGCTGAGTGCGCAAACCGTTTTGTAGGAGTCAATTTGCAGCTGAGTGCGAGGATAGTAAAGTAGAAGAGTCGATCCAGGCTATGTAGATTAGTAGGAGTAGATAGAAGCAATAAACCAGAGAGCATGAGAGAAAGAAGAGCAGAGTTAAAAGACATTTCTTAAGAACAGTCTACAAGTTGCAGATTGCAAGGAGCTACCTATCTTTCTCATGCTAGATGAAGAGCATTTTGGTGGTTTTTCCCATATGGGTTTCCACGTTATTTCCTTTGTTGAATGGTGAATGTGCATGATTGAATGTTTGACGGTCAAATGTTGAATGTTTGATTATCTTTCCTTATTTATAGTTATTGTGTGAATGGATGTCACAATATTAATGAATGCAGTAAAAGAATGAATAACTAAAGCTTTGTCGAGCACCATGTACTACTCTTGTTAAAATATTGTTAAGTTATAATAATTCCATGCAATTGCCATATACGTCAAGGAATTCGCTGCGTCACATGGTTGCACCAGTTGTTAAGTTTGCAAGGATAAAGTAGAGTCACGCGCTAGTTGTGGCGCACAGTTGCGCCTCAGTCGCATAGTAGCAAACTCCATCCCTCCATCTCTATCGAGTGCCTTGGCCATGCGCCAAGGGACTATCCTCCCTCGCCAACTGCAGAAACATGGTTCTGGCAGTTACACATTAAGATATCTCAGGTGAGACTGCACCTGCCTCGCAGGTGTTGCCGACTGAGCTTGCTCTGTCAGGCCGATGTCTTCGAGTGTTTTGTTGGTTTTGTGTTGTTGTTGAACCAAGGTTGCATAAGTAAGGAAAACAACCCAACAGAGAGCTTCCTCAATAAGGTTATATGAGAATGTAATTGCCAACTTTAAGAGAAATGTGGGGTGCTCGAGAGATATTAAGTGAAATATTGGATTTAAATAAGATTTCCCCCTCTCCCCTACCCTATTTGGAATTTAAATCAATAAGCTAGAAGTTTGTTTACAAGAAGCAGGTTGTGATGGCACGTTCTTAGCTGGGATAATCATCATCCTTCTTCTCTATGGTGATGATATTGTTCTTTTGGAAAGGGATCTATCTGATCTTGATAAGCAACTATGACTCTTAAGGATTTATTCTCTACCATGGGTATGACTGTCAACTATTGGGCACTCTATATGCAAGTTAATTAATCCAACATACAGAATGTTGAATATAAATTGTCAACCCAGGAAATTCTTTTTGTTGCAAAGATAATTTACACAACCTGTGCTTAAACACTAAGTAGTTCATGATGTGAATAAACTATCCTACATGTTTGTTCAGCCCAAATCTTCCCATGATTAACTTAATCTAAACTACCTTCCTAAGAATGCAGAATTATGATTACCTTTCTACAACCTTGATCTAGAAATGAAAGATTCAGGAAATGAACATCTAGACTTACTTTTGCAGAAAGTTAAATCCTAATTTACCAAGCCATCTGAAGATCCATTATAACCATCTCAATCCAACTTGATCTAGTAATCTGAAATGCATAAATTGAACTCACCAATTATAACTGTAAATGAACTAAATTAGCAAAACTTAAGAAAGACAGTAATTGAAAGAAACTAGGAATGAGCTTGGATGTTACAGCTATCACACAAGTGCATAAAGAAAATTAGTCTACATAGTCGACTGTCACACCACTCTGCTGCAGCTTTCAGAAAATGTGATTACTGATCAATGGAGGAAACACACAATGAATCATTACTATTGTAGCTATTATAAAAGAATACATCCACACCACACGACAGAAGAGATAAATACTTAATTAAATCAGCAATCTTTGTACGAAGGCAGGCCCAACCTTTGAACAAAAACGCCAGAGACTAACACAAGTTAAAACACAGAAATCAGAAGAATCTAGCTCCTTGTATTAGATGATGGAATGAAAGTACAGTCTCTGTCATAGCTTATACAATATGATCAATTATTTTCCAACCCTTGGCTCTGAATAATTCATAATATTTATACATCAATCTTCATAACCTCTACCCAGTAATATCGGGCAACCATGAAGATCTATGATCTTCAGGCTGCCCTATTACAATGCGTTGTTACAGCTGTGGGCGAAATAGAAGCAAGGAATATACGAAGTTTGTTGCATGAGCCGATAATGAAATAACAGACCCCGAGCAAGAATTACTTTGTTAGTTGCAGCTACCATTGAATAATGGCGCGTTGTTAAGGCCGAGTCTAATGCAGCCTTGGTTGTTGCAGCTTGCGTAGAATGAGGATCTTTGACTGCATTTCACCTACAAATATGGATTCCATGGGTACAACTGGCAATAGATGTTCATTTCTTCTAGAAACTGCTTGGCCTGATGCACCTGTATCCTTCATGTTTTGAACAATCTTCATAAAATCCACTTATTAGCATAATTCAAGAGGTAAAGCAATGTTTATTACAATCATAAGTATTAATAAGATAAAACATTAAGTAATCATACTTATGAGGGATTAGGGCTCCAATGAAGGAAAGACATCTGTTAGGTGCCTAAAAGTAGGGTAAGATAAGGAACAAAGAGTATATCAAGTGTGGTAAAAAGGGGGTCATTTCTGGGCCCAACATATCCCCCCAACTATCCTGTTGCATGTCCCTATGCAACAATCTCCATTAGTCCAAATTTGAATATGGCCTTGTACTTTGTTCATGGAGAGAGGAAAAGTTATAAGGGATCTCAGGTGATCCCTGTGCTTCTAGAAATCCATTGTAGGAAACCCAATATCTTCAGCACTGCTCTTCTTCTACCTTTGTCAAAAAGAAATCTTCCCTGTATGGTTGTGTTGACCACCAAATAAGAGGAAATTTTAACTTGAGTCCGAGCCAATTAGCTCCACACTTCCTTATACATCCCACATATCCCTTGACCCTCAAAATAGCATGTTTAAAGTTTCTTAAATAGTAAGGGTCCCTATTCTATAATGATAAAGGAGCAGCCTGCCATCTATGCTTACTGCCTTCCAAAGTTGATTGTTGCTACATGGTAATTTGGCCAACACACTTGGAGATGACCCTTTCTTGAAGTTCAACTATTTGTTGGGTCTTTATGGAAGATGTAAGCCTTTGTCGCTATAGAGCAAGGAGAAGGAGAGGGGATTGAGGCTCACTTAGAACCCAAAGATTAGTGCTGGCCTCATTGTGAGAGTAGGTCTGGAAAGATCTTTTCCACTGCACATGATTGCTGACAAAAGAGGGAAAAGCTCTCAACTGAACATCTCCAAGGTAAGGGGCAGGGTTTGAATGGTGGTCCAAGGGACAAGCCATTTCATGTAGGTAAGGTTCACAGAGCAGGTTCTGCTCAATGAAATTGCTTTCCATAAAAGTTTCTAGAAACTAGGCTAAGGTTGCCATTTCATAAGGTCTCCCCTCCTTTACTGCTTTCAATTTAAACCAAATAAATTGTTCAAAAAAATACAGGGTAAGAAGGATATGGCTCTCTGGTTCTGAACAATTGTTGGGAAAGAGTATACAACTGGTCCTTCTCCACTTGCATAAATTTGAACTTTTTTAGCTCCTTCATTTCTTTCTGTATCTCTTCCCATCATAATTTATGGAACATTAATTCTTCTGCCCATTTCTCCCTTAGTTCTCTGATAATCTTTTCATGATCAACGAGGGGGATCATTCCTTCTTTATACTTATCCACCTGCCTCTTCCATTTCTTCACTTCCATTTTTAACAGTGAGAGTTCTTTGATTAGTCTCTAGATTCTTTCATCTCCTACATTTTCATCATCATTAGAGTCCATATTGACAAAGTTTTGGGAAAACTGAGTGCATATCTTTCCATCCAATGTTTCAGCTTGAACATTCTGCACTAGGAGTGTAACAACTTCTTCTATCAAGGTTTCAATAGTCTCTCCCTACATAGGCACTTCTACAACCACTCTTGGAGATGTTGGTTCTTATGTAACAACATATTCTTCTATTAAGGTTTCAACAGTCCCTGCCTACATAAGCACTTCTGCAACCACTCTTGAGGATGTTGGTTCTTGTGTAACAACATCTTCTTTTTGAAGCTCCCCTTCTTCAACTTTAGCCTGTGTGGTTACTTCTGCCATTGATTTTGAGGATGTTGGTTCTTGTGTGATAGAATCCTTTTCTTGAAATTCTCCTTCAGCAACTTCAGCATTCAATTGTGAAGAGATTGGTTCTTGTGTGACAACTTCTTCCTAAATTTCAATTTCCACATCTTCCTGAGTCTCAGCTACAGCTACTTGGATTTCAACCATGGCTTTGACAAGGGACTGCAAGACTATTGGTTCTTGTGTATCAGCATCATGCCCCCCCATTTCTTCATGCTGCTGGAATTGCTCTTGAGTTACTTCCATATTTCCCGAAAGATAAGATTGTTCCCCAAATACCTCAGTGTCCCTTGATGACTGTGACTGCCTCTGTTCATCTTCTCCTAGCTCCACATCAGGATTAACTCCACCTCAGGATCAGTTGTTCTTGGTTGAGATGGAGCTTCAACAAGGATTTCTAAGGACGTTGGTTCTTGTGTCGCAACATCCTGATTGACTTCATCTTCCTGTTGCTGGGACTGCTCCACTAACTCTACATCCTGAGATGGTTCTGGTGTCACAGTCAAGAATTCTAAGTTTGGATCAGGAATTACCTCAATCTCTAGTTCAATTGCTTCTTCTTTAATGGCAGATTCAACAAAAATTTATGAAGGTGTTGTTTCTTATGTGGCAGCACTCTGATTGGTTTCAATATTCCATTTATTAGGCTAACCCAGTAATTCTGATGGATGGGGTTGTAATTGCTCAGCTTCTTCCAATTCTATATTAGGGATCGGACCTACTTTTGGTTCATCTTCTTTCCTTAACTCTACATTAGGTGCTTCTTGTTCTTCTTTAGCTGCTGGTGCAGGATTTTGGGTCCCAAATGCACACACTATGACTGTCTAACCTGATTGACTAAAAATTTCCCCACACGTAGGGCAGACTATTTTCTCCACTTCTTCATCCTCCTTAGAAGGAGATGATCCTTCTAACTAGTCTGCAACTTCTACCAATGTGTGCAACCTTCTTTCTATCTTTTTCTTACATACCTCCTTCCAATTTTCCAGTTCTTTCTAAAGAAATTGCACTTCTTCCTTCAGTAACCCATTTTCGTACAAGAGCCCCTCAAGTTGAGGTTCTTCTTCAATAGGCTCCTGTGGATCATTATTTATCCTCGGTCTCAAAATGGGAAATTCGATGTTTGCTTCAATATCTTCTCACTTTGCTTGCACTGCTTCATCTGTTGTGACTGACCTCGTTCTCCTTCTCCTCATTGGTCGATATGCTTGTTCTTATGTTGACCTTCTTCTCTTCCTTCAAGGTATAATGGTTTCCAACCCCGCAGTAGATGTGGAGGGAATATTTCCTATTTTATCATCCTCTCTTTCTTTTACCATCTCTATTTTTTCTTCTATTAAATTTTCCCTCCATTCAGGGGAAGGATTCGATGGTGAGGACTTCTACATTCTCTTATGTAACCATAGATCCCACAGCTTCAGGTTCAGCTGCTAGAGCTCCAAAACTCTCTATCTCTTCTATAGGGTTTTCTACTGCTACATCTTCTACCGATTCTTCCCCTTCTTCTGATCCTATCTCAACTTTCCCCCAAACTAAATTGGAGGGACTCCGGTCCTCCTGCTCTTCCTCTAATTGGACATTCAACAGAAGTGTAGGTGCCCTTACTTCTCTGATGGGAATCTCAAGTAAAGGTATAGGTCCCTGGGATATCTGAGGTTGTCCGGTAAATTGCTCCCATTTTTTATTTCTTTGAGCTAGGGCCCTTAATATTAAAATTTTAATGAGGCCATGATGGGTAAGGGAAGAATATGGATGCTTAGCTGCTCTGAAAAATCCTGCCATGTGATGCAGGTCTTTAAATAGAAAAAATGGAACGTTAAGTATATTTTTGTGGCGTAAATGAGACAGTAGTGGGAACTAAGAATAATAGACAGTCTTGTACCTACCTTCGCAAGTGATATACTTATTGAGGAAGATCACCACTTGGTCTCACGGGTGAGGCAATGACTGTAATTCTATCCCCCATATTGATGGACACAATTGTTCACCTGCCACCAAAAATTCTTGTATTGCGGCGACATTGGGATTTCTTCTTCCAAACCAAGCTCTTCCTACTTCTGGGAGCTCGGTAACCTCAGCTACAATCGTATCAGAAACTTCTATCCGCAAACCTCTAACCTCTGGTTAGGTTTCTGTAAGGTTTAAGGAAAACTGCAAAGCAGTCTCATGATGAAGACGTTGAAAAAACTCAATCCATCCCATGGCTTCAAAGATAGAGAAAACTTCAACATTCTTTCACAGTTCCTACGTGTTTGGAGGTTCATGCCAGGCTGGGATACCCATGTTATATTTCTTTATGACTTCTAGTATCAGGTTAGCAAATTGCAAGATCCAACAATGGAGATTTTAGTGCAGGACATGCACAAATAGCGGAGGTTGAAGTTGGCAAATTTGGAAAGTTAAGCATAGAATCATTGGTAATATTTTGCCCCAAATTAGGAAAGGGTGGTGGTTGTGAAATAAATTTGAGGAACCATTAGATGGTGGGAATGGACAGTTAACGAAGTAGGGGTGTAACAATATATATAAAAAGGTAGGTATGATTAACTCTGTCAAATATGCTTAATGCTTAGTCATGTAAATAACCAGAACCGTACCTTAGTAATTATGGGATGAACTGTAACTTCTCGGAGTAATACAGCATATCAATGCGGCCTTCAAATTTAAATATTATTACACGCGTGCTACCATGATCCTTCTCCCATCAAACCAAAATTTGTCTTGTCGATCCTGACAGAATAATAATTAAAGCTCTGAAGTGAGCTTGAATCAGCAAAATCATGGGTTGTAGAAATTCTAGACAAATTTGAAGGAGTTGCAGCCCAACTATGGACAAATCTGGAGGAGTTGCAGCCACAAGCCATAGGGAAAGTTATCCAAATTAGTTACAGCCACTAAAAAGAGTAAAAGTAGGAAAATTTTTAACGGAGTTGCAGCTATTGTAACAAAAAAATGGCCGATAATTTACGGTGTTGTAGCTATGAAATGGGAAAATAGTCAGGGTTTTATGGTGTTATAGCTGCGATGAGACAAAAAAATAGGAAGGTTTTTAGGTGTTGCAGCTGTGATAGGACGAAAAAATAGGCAAGGTTTTATGGTGTTGCAGCTACGACGGGACGAAAAAATAGGAAAGGTTTTACGGTGTTGCAGCTGCGATGGGACGAAAAAATACGCAAAGTTTTACAGTGTTGCAGCTGTGACGGGACAAAAAAATGGGCAAATTTTGCAGAGTTGAAGTGCGTCGAGCTGTTCATCATTCCAATTTTCTTCTGTAAAGAGCTCTTCTAGAAAACAAAAAATTATGTAGGGGCTCATGGCTTTCAGGCCTAGTCATAACCATTACTCCTTGAATAAATTCCTACATAGATTCTTAAAAAAAACAATCAAGTGTAAAGGAAAAAAAAAAGGAAAAGGAACTAAGCATTAGTTTATTTATGTACAAGAATTTTGTGTGGGAATTGCAGCAACTTTCTAAAGATTGATAGGGGCAGAGGAATATTCCTAGCCTTGCTCCAACTGGTATCCTGGATCAGCTGCAATCTGTGAAACAAACGCGTCCCTCAAAATTGGCTTATGATATAGCCACAGCCTGTGATTGTTAACAAATAATGGTGCACGATTCTCATAGATGGTGACCAGGCGTACTGTACCGTTGTTGAATACACTGTCTATCAGATATGGACCTAACCATATTGTGCGTAGCTTACCTTTAAAGTACCTTTTGAATCTTGAATCATATAATAGCGCTCAATCTCCCTCACAAAAGACTTGCTTCTTGATGAACCTATCATGCCAATTGGATCTTTGTTGCTGAATTAATGTTGTCTGATCCACAAAATCTTTGTGTTTTTCCTCAAGTTCATTCAATTGATTCAATCTACTCCTCTGGGCTTCAGTTACAACTAAGTTTACTTCCATGGCTATCTTCAAGGTTTTGATTTCGAATTCAATGGGAAAGGCAACGCTTTTACCATACACCAAGTCAAAAGGGGAGAAACCTGTAGTATTGCGCCACGTAGTATGATATGCCCATAGTGCTTCTGAAAGTATGTCAGCCTAGTCTCTGCGATGGATCCTGAGTGTTTTGGTGAGGATAGCTTCAATAACTTTATTGGTACTTTCCACCTGGAAATTGGCCTGGGGATGGTAAGGTGAAGTTATCCTATGTTGAATATGGTACTTCTGTAGCAAATATTCAAATTTGTGTGACACAAATTGTGGTCCTCCATCTGTGATCACTTCCTTGGGCATCCCAAAATGAGTGAAGATTTCTCCATACAGAAAATCTATCACATCCTGGTCATTGGCCTTCGCCAAAGCCACATCTTCTACCCATTTTGTCATGTAGTTAGTGCAAACTAAAATGTAGTCTTTCTGTTTTGAATGAGGATTGATAGCCCCAACAAAATCTAAGGCCCATCTGTCAAAGGGTTCCACCACCAATTGTGGTAGAAGAGGCATTTCATCCAATTTCTTTGGTTGGCCCATTCTTTGACAGCTATCACAAGACTGGACATATTTCTTGGCATCCCTGAAAACTGTTGGCCAACAATAACCCATTCTCAGCACCTTATGACATGTTCTCATATCTGTAAAATTTCCCCCACATGGCTCATCATGATAGGCCTTCAAGATATGGAAGACGTCATCCTCCCTTACACATCTCTGGATCTCAAGATCAAGACCTGTGTAGAAAATATGTCCATCTATCCAGTAATACCTGGCACTTTGTTGAATAATATTCCTTTTTTTTCTCTTTAACAAGTGTACCGGAAGCTTACATGCAGCCAAGTAGTTAGTAACCTCTGCATACCAAGGGGAATGAGTTGAAACTGCAAACAAGTGTTCATCTAGGAAATAATCCTCAATTGGTAGGCTAATATCACTATTAGTAAAATGAGATAAATAATTAACAACAACATTTTCTTTCCCAGGCCTGTCAATGATGGTAATATCGAACTCATGTAATAGTAACAGCCATCTAGTTATCCTACCATTTATAACTGGTTTGTTCATTATGTATTTTATGGCTAAGTGTTCAGTGTGTACAAAGGTGGAATATCCAATGATGTACTGTCTAAATTTGTTAATGGTGTAAACAATGGCTAAAACTTCCTTCTCTGTAATAGTATAATTGAGTTCATCACGGGAAAAGTTGTTATTGATGTAATAAATTGCATATGGTGCTTGACCATCTTACTCACCTAAAACTGCTCCAATGGTAGTGTCAGAGGCATCTAAAGAAATATGGAAGGGTAGAGCCCAATTGGTTTGTTATACCCAAATCTTATCACCGTGATGTGATAATACCTTTAAATTCCATGTTTTCCCTTAATCCCAGCACTTAGAGTGGAAACCTATTATGTTTGTCAATTCTACATGAAAAAACTCAGCATCGCACTTTACTTATGGCCAATGAGCGGTACCATGCTCGCACCGCCTGTATCATGTTTTCCATAAGCGGTGCCACCACATATGGTCTTTTGTCCATAAGCATTTCTCATCTAAACTGCTCTGTCGTAACAGAAGAAAAGCAGTACCTTGGGTAACATGGGAAAAAGAGAAGTTTCTCAAGGCTTCTAGATCATGAGCCTCATGTCCTCCCTTATCCCTATCATTATGGTTCAATTGATCTCGAGATCCCCCATCATAGGATCTTAGAGCCACCTCATCCACAAATATCTCAACTATTCCTATCCATTCGGCCTTATAAATACAAGCTCATGTCCATAGTTGAGGGGGAGAACTATAGAGGTATTGTTATGTTGTTTGTTTGACCACTTAGCCCAAGCCATTAGAGAGCATAGAGAGCAAAGTTGGAGCTTATGGGGATGAAGTGTTTGTTTCATGGAGATGCCTATCAACACTAAGAAAATGGTTGTAAGCTTCTCCATACATTTTTAATACAAAGCTGATTTCCATCCCACATTACTGTTGTTTTGATTTCACATGTACATGTTGTTATATTCCTTAGTCACTAACATGGATAAGTAAATGATTTTATGGTAGCTTTGATGTGTTTGAATGTTTGATCTATTTGCATGTACATAGGTTCACTATTGAAGCAGCATTCCAGGTGTCTACAACAACCAGGGAAGGTCTTCATCCTTTGTCATTCACTCATTTGTTCTGAATCTAAACCATTCAGACCAGAGGAACAACTTCTCTCCGCAGAAGGTGAAATATTCCTCATTACAAATCTGGCGACTCTGCAGGGGAACAATGCAAATCTCAATTGATCTGATCTTCATCAGTTCTTGAACTCTTGTCCGAACCCAGGCCCCATCTCCAACTCTCTTCAGTCAGATATTCCATCCGACTCAGTGAATTTTTGTTTGAAACTTTTAGATCTGCTCAGATCTTAATTATTTTGACTTTTTATGCTCTTTTTTACTGTAAATCCATCAATTTTTTCCTTGATCTGATCAATTTCTGAATTCATCTTTCGTTCTCCTTTGTGTTTTGGATCTATTCAAGGAAATGCACATGTCCTCTTGGCGAGGAGCGGTGCCACCGCCTGAGTCTAGTTAGCAATACGCGGTGCCACCGCTTGAATCCAGTGAGAAAGGAGCGGTTCTACCTCAAAACCGCATGTCAGCAACTTCATTTGTGCGATGCCAGGTAGGCCCTGTTCCAAAATTTGTATTTTGATTTCTGTGTGTTTTTGGCTTGCTTTTTAATGAAAATGAAGTGTATTTTTGAAAAACAATGCACCCTCACGGCCGGGAGGGGCCATGAATTGTGTATTCTGTAGTCACTTTGATTGTTATATTCCCTTTGCATTCAAAGAGAGTTTATGTTTCTTGCATTGGATTTTGCATTATTTTCTTTTCTTGAAACCACTTGCTCTTTTCTGTAGATATTATTCATTGGAATTAGAAATATACATTTCATTTTCATGTGTAGGTTTTGGTTTGTTTTGGACTTGGAGTGCATGAGTAATCCATGTTGTTTTTAGTCTTTCTTTGCTTGGGGTGATTATTGTTTCCTTTTCCATGCTGATCTTTTTCAGTGCTTGGTAGGAAAGATTGGTTCTTTGTTTCCTTGTCTGTTTCAAAGAAACGTTTTAGTTTTCCCTCTCTTTTGCTTTATTTGCAAGTTTGTTGAACAATTTTCTTCTTGTTTTGTGCATGATTGTTTGAAATTCTAGATCTTAATTTCATTGAGAAGAAATATCCATTTTCAGCTTTGTGTGTATTAGAGTTAGTTTTGTTTGAAAATGTTAGTGAAATCATCTTTCCATCAAGTTTTTATGCATCTTTTTCAAGAATGAAAAGATAGGAAACATTTTTGGTTTATTTATTTTTTATATTCTCTAGATCTCTTTTTTATTTGCTTTGAATAATGTTTGGGGTGCATTGATATTTCACTTTTCATTTGAAAATATAGAATCGCATTTGCATTTGGGTGTGCATTTTTTGGAAGAAAAGTAAATCTCTCTCCTCTCTCAAGTAGAATTTCATTGAAGAGGAAAACTTGCATTATCATATAGATCAGTGTGCATCTTCTTTAAATTCAATTTTTCACTCCATGGTTCCACCTAAACGCACAAGATAAAATTAATGGTAGTACTAGGTTAAAACTTTTAGAAATTTGAGTGATAAGTTAGAGACATATTCGGGCATCGTTAAGCATAGGAGTTGTCATTAATCATCCGCATTACATCCCAGGACTCACGTTGTTCTTCCACATATCATCCGTATATCGAACGTCCTTTCACGTACCCTTGAGGTATATAGAAAGGTAATTCATGTACTTGATTTTATATAGGAAGGCCCCTTGTGAACGATTATGTATTAGATAGCACTACTACTGATTTGAGCTCCCACGTATCTTGAGTATATTGGGAGACCCTTTTAGGAATCCTCAGACCAACTGAGTTAACCTTTTTGTCCATCTTGGCTTTTTAGCCAAAGCTTGTAAAGTCTTGATAATCCTATGAGATTCCTAACTCTTATCCACTCCTTTCACATGTTTTCATGTTGCTTTTAGTTTGAGTAGTACTTGCTTGTGCGTGGTAGTTAGGAGGTTTTTAGAGATTTTAGAGATGGCATCCCAATCTAGAACTACTACTCAAGAGGTCCCTTTCCAAGGTGTACCTTTTGTATTCCCTCCAAGTGAAGGTATTGATCCTCCCTTTATTGCCACTTTAAATCTTCCTGGATTAACTATAGGATTACCGGTCTGGCTGTTTAATCCAGTAATTCCTATTACACCTAATGTCTCAAATGTCACCTCTCCTCTAGGAGATGATTGACCTCAACCTAATCCCTCTCCTTCTTCATCGGTTGTTGCTTCATCCCTTTCTTCTTCTTCGCTTGACCAAAGCTCTATGGTTAGTAGTCATGTGGATAAGAAGAAGAATAAAGGGAAGGGTAAAAAGAACAAGGCTAAGAAAGATAAAAATCAGCAACCATCTGCTATTGATGGTGCCCGTTCTAAGAGAACACCCGAAAAACCCAAGTTCCCTTGTAAGCTTTGCAAGGGGGGCCACCTTCTTAAGGAGTGTTCCGGTCTCTCCCGTGTACAAGAAGAGTGGTATAAAAGGTCCAAAATGTCTCGTCATCAACCTTTAATCATCATGTTGACAATACTCCCTCAACCAGTGACCCATTGCTTAAAGGTTGTAAGGGTAAAGTCTTGTATCCTTGTTTGATATGCAAGGCTATGCATTGTACTTTTCTTTGTCCAAGAATGGATGAAGCTTCATGTTGGTTGGAAAATATTACTGATCATCAACAGGTGATTCCAAAAAGTGATAGTAAGTTATCCCTCGATTCCTCCCTGGTTGACCAAGTGATCAATTCAATTTCATCTATAATTGGTCCCACTCTTCCTTCAGAGAGTGAAGGGGTTGAGTCGACATCATCTCCACCCAATCCCACTCTTTCATCAAAGATTGTTAAGACTGAAGTATTCACTTTCACCAAATCGTCATCTTGTTCTTCTCTTACAGTAGAGAATGGACCAAAACCTGCCAAAGTTTTTATGCTTCATTCTGATTGTTCTCAACCAGAGGAAATTTTGTCTGTTTCTACAGAACCCTCTCCAAGTAGTGAGGTTATTTCCTTTGACTGGAGTAACCTAACAAATTCTCATCTTCATTCAAGTGTTCCTTTCCAGATAGTTGTGAATGTTACTGCTAGGCGGATACTTCGCACTATTGTTGATGAAGGGGCTTTTGTTAGTATTATATCCTCAACTGCTTGGCAAGATTTAGGTTCTCCTCAGCTTGTGCCAGCCATCGATCGGATATTGGCTTTTAATTGAATACCTACTGCACCTTTAGGGACCCTTCCTTATTTACCCATTACATTAGGAGGGAAAATTGTCTGCATTGATGTTATGGTGGTCCAATGTCCTTTTGATTTCAATCTGCTCCTTGGACGTGATTATGTTTATGCCATGAAGGTTGTTGTGTACACACTCTTTAGAGTTATGCATTTTCCCCATGATGGGAATATTGTGACCATTGATCAGCTTTCTTTTGTTACACATGACCATTTCATTACTCCTAGTAATTAGACTACCCTAAATGTGCCGCATGTTCTTGTGGCTCTTTCCCCTTCTAGTTAGCTTCTTCCCATCATAGGTAAAATGGGGGGGCATGGCTCTAATCTATGGACATCATAATGGATCTAAGCCGCTAGATTTTATGAAATGGGGGAAACCTACCAACCTATGGATATCATGTTGAGTAGGAGCAGGTTTGAGCAAGGTTCCCATTCTGTGTCAAGCTCGTTAAAAAATGAAACAGATGCCTATGAGCAAAGTTCCCATCCTATTTCAAGCTTGTTAAAAAATGAAGTAGGTCTCCTCAAGCATAGTTTACCTTTTGGTTTCAAGCTTGCATAAAAATGAAATCATGCATGAGCAAAGTTCCCATTCTATTTCAAGCTCGTTAAAAAATGAAGTAGGTATCCTCAAGTATAGTTTACCTTTTGGTTTTAAGCTTGGATAAAAATGAAATCATTCTTGAGCATAGTTCATTTTTTATTTCAAGCTCGTTAAAAAATGAAGTAGGTTTCCTTAAGCATAGTTTACCTTTTGGTTTCAATCTTGCATAAAAATGAAACCATGTTCCAAGCATAGTTACCTTATGTTTCAAGCTTGTGTAAAAATGAAACAGATCCCCTTCCCTTGAATTGAGTCTTCCCTTTAGTGTTAGAACTTGAAATTTATTTTCACCTGCCTGATTCTCGTTCTTCCTACCCCCTTGGTGAACATTTTCACATTAGTAACCAGTTTTTTTAGGTTGGGTATGGAAGAAGAATCGTCAGACGAAACGAAGCTTGGGTGGCATGTCGAGTCCCTAGAAACCATGCTAGGGGTAAGCTTCACTAGAAATCATGCTAGGGGCAAGCTTCCAACCTCTGTATATCATGTTAATGGGAATTTTTCAAGCATAGTTTACCCATTGGTTTCAATCTTGCATAAAAATGAAACCAATCCCTGAGCATTCTTCCAACTGATCTTTGAGCTTGTTAAAAACATTAAGATGGTGTTGAGCTTACTTTTCATTTTTCGCGCCATGGTTAAAACATGAAAATTGGTTTGAGCTTAGTTTATTACTTTTTCGTGCTCTAGATTCAAACATGAAAAAGGTTAATGGAGTCTTCTTTAAACTCTTTTTGGGTTCCTTAAATATGGAAAGATTATCAAGAGATCTTGTATTCTTCACACTCATTAAAATATTTGAAGAGTCATCTCTCCGATGGTAGGTTATCTCTTTTTCGGTTCAGATAGACTATTTACAAAAAAGGAACACTCTAGCCAATCATGACTGGAAGAGTTCCCTAAGGTATTAGTTCACACTTTTTCATGCCTTAGAGACTAAATCATACAAAAAAGGACCCTTTGGAGTCTTCTTCTGTGATCGTTCAGACTCTCTAAACATGGACAATACCGAGTTTTCTTTCATTAGACTCATTAAAATAAACATTGAGAGACCCTCTTTTGGGAATGAACCCCTCCTCTCTCAGGCTTGTAAAACATATGAGCTTGGAATTGTCTTTAGACAAGCTATACCGAATGTTTGTTACCCTCTTTGAACTTGTAAAACCAAAAAGAGGCACTCATCAATCTGTTGCAGCTACAACTTTTTCCCAAAATTCTAAAAAAAAATTGGGACCCTCCTTTGTTTTGGATTAGCCTATTTTTCTTCCCTACTTTGATGAAATGTTTTCTCAAAATGTTTGTTTTAACGCCTGGGTTGCTCTACTTGCTGTCTTGGAGAGCCTTTGGAAACTAGCCGGATTGCTGCTGTTGAGTGTACTTGTAGCTTGTTGAAATCGGAAGTTGTTTTGGTTTGGTTTGCCGCCATTGCGGCTGTTTTTAAGTCTTCACCTCCCGATTGCAGAACCTTCTGACTGCCGACCCTTTTATTTATGGTGGGCATTTTTTTGATTGGGCATCGGGTGCTCTTTCGATCTTTTATCCCGCCGTTGTGGATGGGCTTTTGATGTCGACTTCCATTTTTCTCCCGACTTACGTGTTTTTTGACTACTTTCAAGTTTTAAGTCGGAACCTTTTACCATGTTATTTTCCCCATTCCGGAAGGTTTTGAGCTTTCGCCCTCCGATTCGAAAGCCTCCCGACGTCTAACGCATGTAACAAAATCAGAAGCTTTTAGGATCTTTTCTTCCACCGTTGCGGATGGTTTTGTGCTTTCACCTCCCAATTGGAAAATAATCCGACGATTGGTCATCCGATTATTGCCCGCCATACGTGTATACCCGGCTTGGTAGACGTTGTGCCCGTCCGTCGTTGCGGGAGGCAGATTGCTCTTGGCATCCGATGCGAAGAACTCTCTGATGCCTGATTTCTTGTCTCCTCGCACATGTGAGAGTTTATATATACAGGGACGACAATTTGGTTTTTATATTGTTATTTTTTGCTGTCGAGCACTGTCGCGGTGAGCACTATCACGTTGAGCTGTCGTTCTCTGGAGGGAGTGAATGTCCCCGTTGTCACTGTACCAGCTTCCAGGTGGCAGAAGTAAAATTCCAACCGTCATCAACTCACCATATTTGCCGAGTTACCAGGTAGGTCCTTTTGGTCATTTTCCCATTACACTTAAACTATTAATGGTTTTCTCCCGTGGTTTGGATGATCCCAGTGGTTTCCCTCATCCAGCTAGATCTTAATCATATATGAGTGGGAATTTTATCTTTTTGACCATGGGGGGGGGGGGTGGTGGTTTAAACTTGTGAGCAGTTCTGTCTTGTCGCCCTATTTAGTTTACTGCCTCGAGCGCATAGGGGTTGAGGGTTTTCGGCGCAGACGGTCGTTACGCCATCTGCGCCAAACCTCCCTGCACAATCATGATAGGCAGGGGAGAGATAGGTATGAGGATTGCTTTAAGGTTTTTGGTTGGCTGTTGTTTCCGTGGTGCGTTACCTGGCCTTTAAGCCATAGCCATTTCACCTACACGTTTCTGCACGGCCTCACCGAAGCTTAATTGTTGGACCCGTAGTTTACCGGGGGGGATAGGTTTTTGAGAGGATTTTGCGGTCGCCAATGTTGTTCCCTCACCACTCGAACCCAGCCTGTGTTGCTCGCACCATCCCTCGCAACCCTTTTGTGCTCCGTAGCCTAAAACCCTAGCTGGTTAAAAGGGATGTGTCCCCGTTGTAGTTCTTTAATTGAAAACAGCATGGATAGTGTCTTTGATGGAAGCGTCCTTTGTAGAAAGGTGAAAATGATCCCCGTAGAAAGCGAAATGCATAGTCAAGTTAATGTAACTATTCCGCCGTAAGCCACATGATTCTTCATTAGTCTTGTGTCTGCTGGGCTTTATGGTTAAAATGTTGACTGGCACGAGCCTTCGCTATGTTTGCTATGCAATAGAATAATAGCTGAATGTTGCACCTTGCATATGATATACATGTTTGTTTCAATGTATTGCTATCATGAAAAAAGTGGCATGTTGCAGAATAGTGTAGATTTAATACTGGCGTAAGTATGGTTGATAAGCTTGCTTCATATAGATCAGATCATAGAATGTTGCACCCTAGTCTCAAGGCATTATAGGGCTGAACAATGTATACATTTGTTGCACCAAACCTTACCATACTAAGCATAGGATAATACTAGCACATTGCACAGTATTGCACGCTAGTTCGATTATTCAGCCCGAAGGGCTTATGTCTTAATTTCATTGACTGGTTACAGTCATGATACACTTGAGAAAGAATAAGCTGCTGCACAATGTTTGCAAATTCGAATTGCTTAATGTCACAATGTTATACATGGCAGGAGGAACTTAAAATGTCCAAAAGGCAGAAGAAGAAGGCCCCTACGGTCGAAGAACAACCACAAATAGAGGTTGTCACAAAGACTGAATATATATATATATGAAGATACCCAATGTATTTCTGGTGTGGAGCCTGAGTACAAATGGGGTGACATATACAGATTGATTTCCCGCAGGGAGGTCCCCGACACGGGTCTCGAAGAAGAACCAATCTATGCAAACATAGAGAGATCCGCCATCATGAAGGTAGCTACTAGACCAGAGCTGTTCCCATGCTCTGAGGTGATTAGATGGATTCTGCCCCATATAAACACAACCACAATGCTCATAGCAAATGTTGAAGGCTAGGGCTATGCTGCATTTAGCCTAGGATATGTGGCTTTGGCTTATCACCTACCAGAACCTCAACTCTTTATAACTGATGATTGGTTGGATAACATCAGAATGGACCTAATAGAAACTCTGAAGAGAATGCTCTTGCCGGGAAAGCTCTATCGATATAGAGCAACTGGCGAGTATGATACAGCGAGCTTGAGGGCTCCTTACAGATTCATAGCTCTTATGCTTAATAGGATATTTGGGAGAGCCCATGGTAAACTCTTCAAATTTGAATGGGTACCCATTATGTTCCATGTGGCAACCCAAGGAACAATCTTCAATTGGGATAGCCTGGTGTCAAGCAGTCTTTCTTCTTGCGTGGCTGCAGCCTTGGGGGGAGAATCCAGAAGAAAGTACGAATTCTATATGAGTTCGATATTGATAGACTACATACTGTGTAACCAGCCTTTCCCCGGTCTCAGGTGCATCTAGGACAGGGAAAGAATTCCTATGTATGCCACTTATAAACCACTGTGGGCTCACCAGTGCCACAGCCATTACAGGGAGGTCTGCAAGAAATTCATCATGCCACTCTACACTCTTATCTTTCAGAAAGAATGTGACTGTATGTCAGAGGGTGCCATGCAAGTAATAGAAGAGCATGCAGATTACTTCTTAACCGAAAATGGCATGTATTTTAGAATATTTGGAGGATCGAAGATACCTTTACTGCTACCCAAATATGCAACGAACTATATAGTCCACAAAGAGGCCGTCAGGCAGGTGTTCATTGACGGAATAGGTCATTTCTTGTTCCAACACAAGAAAACTGCATACCCTAATTTACCATTCAAGCTAGGTAGCTACCAGTTTACCAGGGTGAAACAAGCTACCGAATTCACAGAGGAACTAGGGAAGTTCCATTTTGGGGAGATGCCTTTCAGGCGAAATGATACTTATGGTAAAGTAGCTGAACACTGTAAAGAGCATAAAGTGTTTTTCGAATATACCCATCATTTCGATAAGGAAGAATCCGTCTTCCGGAATGCCCCAAACATGACGGCACTAAACAGAAGGTTCAAGCCAAAGAACCCCACCAAAGGTGGAAAAGGGGCTGAGCAAGCCAGAGCTGAGCAAGCCAGAGCTAAAGAAGAGGCCAAGAAGAGACAGGAAGAGGCCCAGAAACTAGCACAGGAAGATGCAGAATGGCTTCATAGTGAGGAAGAAGGAAAGAGGAAAGCTACCCAAGAAGCAGCTGAGAAAGCGCAAGAAGCAGCTAAAGAGGCTGAAGAAGTAGCTGGGCTGGCAGCTGAAGAACCAAAAAGAAAGCTGGATGAAGAGCTCCAAAAGCAGGAGGCTGATAGAATGAAATTGACACAATAGTCAGCTTCTGAAACACCAGCAGGGCAGATCCAGGAGGAGGAAAAACCAGAGGTACAGACCTTACAAGTACTTGCTGCTAGCACCCTTGTGACCCCTACGCTCCAGCTAGTACCTTTCACTCAGAAAAAAGGTGAAGAAGTCCCCGACTTCAGCACTGTCTATTATGATAGAGCTACCAAGAGAATAATGAAGAGGACAGAAAGAAAGGTAGAGGCAAAAGGAATGGCTGGCAAAATGATAACAGATAAAGCTGTTATGATAGGGACAGACGTAGATCCAAGGCTTACCATAAGGGCCGGAACTGCAGTACTACATGCTTCAGAGGATAACATAGACAAGATGATGGCTGAACTGGAATCATACAGGAAATATTCTGCTCAGCTGAAGGATACACTGAGAAAAGAGAGGGAAGAGGGCAACAGACTAAAGCGCAAGTTTGAACACTTACAAAGGGAAATGAATACTGCTGAAGCTGAACTGCAGGTTCTCCATGAAGAAAGACATGCCCAGGAGACTACACAGGAACACCTGGAGCAAGTGCAAGCAGAAGATCAAAGGTTGAAGAAGGAGAAGGAGCAGTTACTGTCAAAGGTGATAGAGCTGGAAGAGCAGCAGAAGATCATCTATGAGGCCAATGATTCATAGATCCAAGAAATGAAAGAGCAACTAGCGTCTTTGACTGCTGACCTGGAGGTAGCCAAGGAACAACAAGTCGATCTGCATCCATTTAAAGAATATATCCTGGCTCAGAAGGCTAAAATGCTACAGCTGCAGATCGCTCTGGAAGAAGATAGGTGCAAAGTCCTTCAGATTGATAGCCGGTTGGAAGAGATCATGGAAACTTCTTCCTACTTCGTAGATAGGTCTCAGGATGTTCTTGAGGTTTTAAATGCCCGAATGTCAAGATTGGAAAGCAATGGAGAGGTGCCAGGAGAACTTCCAGCCAAAGACCAGCACGCCCTCAAAAGAGATCATGACCTCATAGAATTCGTTGTTAGCACTACTGAAGATTTCAAGAAATCCATCAAAAAGGCGCAGGGAGCATGCTCAGAATATTTCAGAAGGCTCCTTAATACGTACAACCGATGTCAGATAGCGGCTAAGCATAGGCTTGAAGAGTTCCCTGACCATGAGGCCTTTGTAGAAATATTGCAGAATAGATATCAAGATGCAGAGGCCAGAACGCAACAGATTAAAGCCATTGATGACCTAGCACTAAAGAATGAAGTAGGCCACACAGCCATTAGTATGCAGTTCCTAGAAGATCAGCTTCGGTTGAGCCCAGCAAGGATCGAGGCCATCAGGAACCAAGTTGAAAAGTTTGAAATCAACATTCAGTTCCTAGAGCCGTGCACATTTGAAGGCATTGCGACTGAAGCAGCAGCGTGGAAGAAGTTCTTAGATAGCCAGGCGGGACCCTCCTCATAAAGGACCAGTCAACTTTGTAATAATTTAATAATTTTGTAAAAAGTTGTTTGAGAAATGAAGCGTTGGGAAAGCAGAAGGTTGGGAATCCCAAAGGTCACTTTGGGCAGCCCAACCATTTTGACCTTTTGTATAAAAGTAAGAAGCGTAGAAGGAAAAGGGGATTTTTTCCCCAGTAAGACTGGTGATGACGTATTGTAAGAAGAACTACTTCCTTTTGCAATAAAAATTTACACTTTGCCTGTTGAAAGAAGATCGATGGAGTTTCAAATGTTTTGGCATGGATAGTCGAAAGATGAACTACTTTGTTTTTCAGCATTGTGTCCATGAATCGTGAGATCGTTCTAAGTTGATGACCTATGTCTTTGTTTAGATGATTTCTGATTTATTTCATGAAATAACCACCATGAGTAATGGATGCTTATCATCAAACAATTAGCTATCTGGTTGTGGAAATATCTTTCAATGTTCATGCTTGTAAAAGTAAATGTCAGCTATCTGTAATTGCTTTTATCATGTGTGCACATCCACATTACTCATGTTTATTAAATACAATCTGGCTCCCCGGGGATAGGTAGATAGAGATAGATGGATAGATAGATAGCTAGGTCATTGCATAGATGCATGTGTGATTCAGATGCTGGTGAGCCTAAGACGAGAGGTAAGAACCTGCGCATCACATTGTGACTGCTCCCTGCATTCTTCACCACCCTGCATGTTTAGTTCGATTCTTGCATATCATCCTTAAGTTAAAATACAAATTCCGGGGCCGCAACCAGTAAAGCCTTTGTTTGTGTTTGACCTACGGTATCCGAACCGCAAAACCGGACGGATTCCCTATACCAAACAATCAACGGGCTAGTTGGGAACGTTGATTGGGGAGAGTCCCTTTCTGTTGTCACCTGTGATTTTCCAGGCCTCAACACAATCATGATTGGGGAAATGGGAAGGGAATCATTTTGGAAATAAATGGTAGTGGTTTTTCATTACCTTTGAACATGGCACTTGTCTGTATATCATTACATTCAATTGGGTATTCAACTAATTTCCATGACAATCCACTTTCATGATTCATGTCACTCCTTTGAGTCTTTCAAAAGAATGCATTGTCCACTGTCGCATTGTGAGTTTGTCCCATTTAGTCATGCTGCCAAGTCTTGTGTCATGTCACCCAATGTTCAAAGGGAAGTTGAAGAAGTTTACCTCTACAGTCAAAACATTCTCTGTGTCAGTAATTTTGAGTCAGTCTTGTGGTTACTACATTCACTATGTTTCGAGTTTCGTGTCGTTGATGTGGGACTCATCATGGCCCTCCTTCGATGAGACTATTCCCATCGACATCAGCTCATTATCCATGAAATAGTCTTAGAAACAAAAACTTAGTACCTTGAGATCTGTATGCTTTAATGAAATATTCTCTTGCTTTCAACATAGGTTCACATCATTGACCTTTGATCGATAGAATCGATTGGGTGTTCGACATCAGGACATCTATTCACACTCAGTAGATTGTCACTAGGGTACCTTGGGAATCAAGACATCAATGGTGATCTCCCTCGCACTTGTTAACGGTTCACATCATTGGCCAATAATCAAGTGGTTTCTACCATGTTTAACTTCAGATCATTGTAATCACATGGATAGAATCATACTTTGTGGAAGACGAGACGAAGACCATAGGTATTTGTTTAGCGCTCATTGCTTTCCCCAGGTTGCAATGGAGTTTTGCATATCTAGCATGGATCCACATTTGTATGGTCGTGGCTATGTTCAAATTTGCATCTGTATGACATAGATCTACATTGTACGTCTGGTAGCTATGTCCAAGTTTGAGTCCTCTATCACATGGATCTACACTGTATTCTAGTAGCCATGCTTGTTTATTCCTCTCATGGATTTGCCTTGTATTGTTCTGTAGCCATGATTTGGTTACTTGTGTCTATGAGTCAAATATATTAATGTACTATAGATGCCTATTGGATGACATTCTCCGATCGAGCTGACATTTTCACCTCGAAGTGACAACTTGTTCTCTCAAAGCTCTCATTTATCGTATCCATCTAAGTCTCATGCTTTGGGGGGCATTCTGTTATATCCAAATCTTGTCACCACCATGTGATAAGACCTTTAACTTCCATTTTTTCCCTTAATCCCAACACTTGGAGTGGAAACCTATTCTGTTTGTCAATTCTACATGAAAAACTCAGCACCGTGCTTTACCTGTGGGCGCCCATGAGCGGTACCATGCTCGCACCGCCTATATCCTGTTTTCCATAAGCGGTGCCACCACCTATGGTCTCTTGTCCATAAGCATTTCTCATAGACCGCTCTGTCATAAGAGAAGAAAAGCGGTACCCTGGGTAAAATGAGAAAAAGAGAAGTTTCTCGAGGCTTCTAAATCATGAGCCTCATGTCCTCCCTTATCCCAATCATTGTGGGTCAGTTGAGCTCGAGATCCCCCATCATAGGACCTTAGAGCCACCTCATCCACAAATATCTCAACTATTCCTATCCATTGAGCCTTATGAATACAAGCTCATGTCCATAGTTGAGGGGGATAACTGTAGAGGTATTGTTATGTTGTGGGATAAACCACTTAGCCCAAGCCATTGGAGAGCATAGAGAGAAAAGTTGGAGCTTATTTTTGTGGAGATGCCTGTCAATGCTAAGGCAATGGTTGTAAGATTCTTCATACATTGTTAATGCAAAGCTGATTTCTATCCCACATTACTGTTGTTTTGATTTCACATGTACATGTTGTTAGATTCCTTAGTCACTAACATGGATAAGTAGATAATTTTTTGGTAACTTTGATGTGTTTGCATGTTTGATCTATTTGCAGGTACACAGTTTCACTATCGAAGCAACATTCCAGGTGTCTACAACATCCAGGGAAGGTCTTCATCCTTTGTTGTTCACTCATTTGTTCTAGATGTGAACCATTCAAACCAGAGGAACAACTTCTGTCTGCAGAAGGTGAAATATTCCTAGTTACATGATCCCCCTGAAGATAGGAGCTGTAGACAGCCTATTCTTAAGCTCAGTGAATGTTTTCTTGCATGCATCATTCCAAGTAAACTCTACACCCCTCATCAATAATGTAAATAAAGGAGAAGCTATTTTGGAAAAAATTTCTATAAATCTTTGATAATACCCAGCATGCCCTAAAAAGCTATGTACCTCTTTCTGTGTTCTAGGAGTGGGTATGTTTTCAATCACCTTAATTTTGGATGGATCTACCTAGATACCATCATCAGAGATAAAGTGCCTTGACACTACACCTTCACTCATCATCATATGGCACTTTTCAGTGCTCAAAGATAGTTGGGTTTTCCCACATCATGTTGAGACCTTTTGCAAGTTTTTCAGTGCCTCTTCAAAGTCACTACCATAAGGGGTAAAATCATCCATGAAAATATCCATACTATCATTAACCATTTCCGAAAAGATTCCAACCACAGCTCTCTAAAATGTGGTTGGTGCATTGCATAAGCCGAAGGGGAGCACCCTGTATGCAAAGGTACCCCAGTGATAGGTGAAGGTGGTTTTATATTGGTCTTCAAAAGCAATCTAGATTTGATGGTACCTGCTAAACCCATCCAGAAAGGAGAAGAACTTCTTCCCATATAGGGTGTCAAGTACCTGATCGATGAAAGGGAGGGGAAAGTGATCTTTCTGTGTTGCCTTGTTCAACTCTCTGTAATCCACACAAACTCTCCATTTTCCATTCTTCTTGGGTACTATCATGAGTGGGGAAACCCACTTGCTGTCTGATATTGGGTATATAAACCCTGATGCCAAGAGTTTTTTAATCTCTTCCTTCACTATGTCCCTAATATTAGGGTTCATCCTTCATTGTGGCTGGCACACAGGCTAGGAGTCACTTTTGATATAAATGTGGCGGGTGCACAGATTAGAAGGGATACCCTTCATGTCTGTGTACTCCCAGGCGAATGCCCCCTTATGTTTTTTAAGAGAGTGATTAGGCATTCCTGTTCATCCAGAGTAATATTGAGGTTGATATTCAGGGTTTTTCTTGGTTCTATCTCGACTGGAACACTTTTCAAACTTTTCAACACTAGTACTATGTCACTATTATTGACTAATGTTTCCTCTGTGAGATTTTCTTGATCTTCTTCACCTAGAGTACTATTCAGTATCTCATAAATTTGTTTGTTGACAGAAGTGGGTTCACTGATGAAATTATTGATGGCATAGTCCTCTGTTTTATCCTTAAAAGTCAAGGCCTTCCCTATCCTTAACAGTGGCTGAACGCCCTCCTCTTCCTCTAGCTCCATCCATAATGGAGTTTCAACTTCTAGACTCGGTCGAGCTAAAGGATAGAGGGTAAGGCTCTTTGTTTTGGTTTCATCTAATATGGCCATAGAACCAGATCAACAGCTGATGCAAGCATCGACTCTAGCTAACCAGGCCCTTCCCAAGATCAGCGGGTGTCCTTCTAGGTGCGAATTGGGTTGTAAAACCAAGAAGTCGGCTAGATATTCCCACAAATCAACTGAGACAATGAGGTCATCCAAGATTCCCTTGGGTTTGATGGTGGACCTATCTGCAAGTTCTATAATGGTAGGAGTTGGCCTGAGATTACTGAGTCGAAGTTTCCTTATAGTTTCTATAGTCACGACGTTAATAGCTGTGCCTAAATCTACTAGTACATTTGGTATATGCATATTCCCAATCTGCATAGTGACGGTGGGATTCCTAATATTCTCATGTTTGGCTAGGAGGGTTTTTCCCATTATCAATTCAGATAATTTCCCTATAACATGGACAATGGGAGGATCGTTGGGATTTCTTCTTGGTTTTCTTATACACATATCCCGAATAGTTCTGGCATAGATAGGCACATCATGAAGGACCTGCAGCAGTGGAATTTTGACATAGAGGTTTTTCAACTCTCCTAAGAGGTTAAATTGAGGTTGATCCACTACCTTCTATAGTGTTAGTATTTTAGGATATGGAGGTTCCCTAATCAGTTGTGTAGGATGTGTGTCGATAGATGTTTCTTCTCATGTTTCAACTGGTATCCTGGTAGGACTTTTAGCGTCCTCAATAATGGGGATCACTGTGTTGGATAAGTAATGTTGGTTCATCCTTTCTTTAGATGCAGAGGATGGAACATCCTCAATGACCAAAGGCTCCACTACCCTCCCTGATCGTAGGATGTCGTTATAGGGAAATGGATTAATGGAGTAAGAAGGCATGTTGGCAGTCTCAAACTGATGGACTGCTTTATTATTTGGGTTGGGGTTATGTTGAGCAGGCAGCTGCGGTCGTATAGGCATATTGGGTGCAGCATGATTCTGGAGTTCCAGCTGTGACTACTGATACTACTGATATGGCTGAGGGTATTGTTGAGGAGGGTATGGTTGATGAGGAAACAGTTGATGTGGAAAATGTTGAGGAGGTTGGTTATGGGGAAACTAGTTTCCTGGATGGAAGTTCTTCCACCCAGGACCAAGAATTTTGTTGGTTTGGTGGCTGTGACCAAGAATTCCAAGATNGAGAAGGATACCATTGATGGTTGGAATAAGATGAAGGGAATTGTGTATTCATGTGATGCATATTATTCCAATTATTCATGTTATTCAAAAATGGAAATGATTCTGGAGTCATACCTTGATTTCGAGGCTTCTAAGGCCTTTTCTGGGCAACGAAGTAGGCTAGTTCCACATCTAGAGTTGATTCCTGTAGAACTTCTTTCACTTGAGGTAGTGAAGGGCATTCCTTCATATCATGGTTAAGCTCATAGAGCTGACACACTTCTACTTTGTCGAGTGGGAACTCCTCCAGGGGATGTTTTTTCCTACATTTAGGGAAGAATATACCAAGTGTTAGATCCTCTACTGCTTGTTTCTGCTTTGCCCTCAAAAATTCTATTTCTGAGGAGATGGAGCTCATCATTTATGTCTTGAAATTCTTGAGAAGGTTGCCTATTTCTACCCAAGTAGCTCCTCCATTAGATGACTTCTGTGTTCTGTTGAAGAAATCTCATTCTAATTTATCCCGTTTGTTGTTCTTGGAAGATCCTCTGGAATACCCTTTTCATAATTCAAGAATATTTTGAAAGGATTCCTTTGAGATATCCCCCTTTCCTAATAGGTTCAACATGTCTAGGAAGTCTTCCCTAATCCCACGAAGTAGGATTATCTTGAGTACATCTAACCCCATATTAGTGTGTCCAGCTCTCTACACATTGTACAAAAGCCTCTCGACAAAATCTTCCAAGATTTCATTGTCCCTTTGTACCATCTTGAATAGTTCTTCTCTTTTATCCTTGGTGTTGCAGTACTCCTGGTATTTTTCTAGGAACACCTGTTTCATTCGGTCCCAGGTGGTGACAGTTCCACCACCCAGGCTCATGAACCAATGTAGTGCATTATCCTTCAAGGTAGTAGGATAAAGTTTCAACTTCTACTCACTAGAAGTGTAATCATAGCTGCGACATAGGATGTCAAACTCGAAAAGGAATTCATCTGGATCCTATGTGGCTTTTCCATGAAGACGAGGTAAAACTGATGGTGATATGTTTTTCATGGGGGCTATTCCCTCTAGCCATTGAATGGGGAATTGGAGTGTGGAAATAGTCCCCTTAGGCGGGGGATCACCCTCATGATGATGATTTTCTCCCATCACCTCTTTGTGATCTTCTGGATCGTGTCTGTTATTCATGTCTTCTTCTTCTCTCTCCTCTTCGTGATTCCACTGATCGTTTAATTTTTTATGGAACTGTGTCCACTCCTCTTTTGTCACCACCTTCCCGTTAATGTGATATACCAAGTCTCGTTCAGTTGATCCTGTAGTACTAACTCTGCCTTCCTCTACGGGGACACCTGAGGGTGTCGCAGCTTCTCCTGTGTTCTCCACAGTGGAAACTGATGCTTCCACCCTGAGAATAATTGGGTTTATTCTGACAGAGGACCCCTAATGGTGAGCTTCGGTAGAGGAATTGGTTCTGGAACCCATATCATCAATGAATGTCATTCTTCCCAAGCCTGGATTTCATCCATGACCTTAACCACCTACAATGTTAGTATTTCGAGGAGTTATAGGGGTTGTAGGAATGCCACGATGTACCCTTCTCGTATTCATGCAACCCAAAACATGCAAACTTAAAAAAACTAAAGAAAAATGAATGGATGCAACTACTGGATGCAACTACTATGGTGTCTAATAATTACCTTCCCCAGCAACGATGCCAAAATGTTGGGCACTCTATATGCAAGTTAATGAAGCCAACATACAGAATGTTCAATATAAATTGTCAACCCATGAGAGTCTTTTTGTTGCAAAGATAATTTACACCGTCTGTGCTTAAACACTATGTAGTTGATGCTGTGAATAAACTATCCTACCTGTTTGTTCAACCCATCTCTTCCCATCATTAACTTAATCTAAATTACCTTCCTAAGAATGCATAATTATGATTACCTTTCTACAACCTTGATCTAGAAATGAAAGATTCAGGAAATAAACATCTAGACTTACATTTGCAGAAAGTTAAATCCTAATATACGAGGCCATCTGAAGATCCATTATAGCCATCTCAATCCAACTTGATTTAGTAATCTAAAATGCAGAAATTGAACTCAACAATTATAACTATAAATGGACTAAATTAGCAAAACTCAAGAAAGACAGTAATTGAAAGAAACTGGGAATGAGCTTGCCTGTTACAGCTATCAGACAAGTGCATAAAGAAAATTAGTCTACATAGTCGACTATCACACCACTTTGCTACATCTTACAGGAAATGCAATTACTAATTAGTTGAGGAAACACAAAATGAATCATTATTGTTGCATCTATTATAAAAAAATACATCTACTGTAACATCCACACCACACGACAGAAGAGATAAATACCTAATTAACTTGGAAATCTCTGTAGGAAGGCAGGCCCCACCTTCAAACAGAGACCCCAAAGACTAACACAAGTTAAAACATAGAAATCAGAAGAATCCTGCTCCCTGTATTAGATGATGGAATGAAAGTACAGTCTTTGTCACAACTTATATAATATGATCAATTATTTTCCAACCCTTGGCTCTGAATAATTCCTAATATTTATACATCAATCTTCATAACCTCTACCCACTAATATTGGGCAGCCATGAAGATCTAAGATCTCTAGGCTTCCCTATTACAATGCGCTATTATAGTTGTGGGAGAAACAAAAGCAAGGAATATAGGAAGTATGTTGCATGAGCTGATAATGAAATAACAGAACCCGACCAAGAATTACTCTGTCAGTTGCAGCTACCCTTGAATAATGGCGCACTGCTGAGGCCGAGTCTATTGCAACCTTGGCTATTGCAGCTTGTGTAGATTGAGGATATTTGATTGCATTTCACCTACAAAGATGGAGTCCGTGGGAACAACTGGCAATAGATGTTCATTTCTTCTAGAAACCGCTTGGCCTGATGCACTTGTATCCTTCAAGTTTTGAACAATCTTCATAAAATCCACTTATTAGCATAATTCAAGACATAAAGCCCTGTTTATTGCAATCATAAGTATTAATGAGATAAAACAATAAGTAATCATACTTATGAGGGATTAGGGCTCCAATGAAGGAAAAACATCTGTCAAGGGCTTAAAATAGGGTAAGATAAGGAAACAAGAGTATATCAAGTGTGCTAAAAAAGGGGTCATTTCTGGGCCCAACATCTACATTGACAAAACAAAAGTTATGATTATCATATCCAAGAAGGACACTTATGCTAATTTTGTGTATGACAATAGGAACTTGGAGGAAGTGTCTTCTTACAAGTACCTAGGAATTGATATTCATCACAAGCTCAACTAGAACTATAACATTGAGGAAAGGATTAATGGAGGATGGAAAGCTTATTTTGGTCTTGAAAATAATTGTAAAGCAACAAACCTTGTGATGTGGGATAAAAAGAAGCTCCTCTTTGAAACTTTAGTCACTCTTGTTATCTTGTATGGTTGTGAGGTTTGGGATTGCAGCATCTCTAAAGAATCCTGGAGGAATATTGAGCAAATCCAGAAGCGTTTTATAATGTATAACCTCAAAATTAAAAGCAATACACCATATCCTATTCTCCTTATAGAAGTGGATATTTCCCCTATTGATAGCCTAGCAATGACTAGGCTCCTGTTGTACAAACACAAAATCAATAACATGGGAGACCATAGACTTCCTAAGCTAGCTTTTAATTCCATCCAAAACCACCTAAGGCTCAAGTGAGGTTATAAAGATACCATGACCTAGTTAAACCATTAGGAGATCGATGAAAACTGTTGCATTGCAAAATATTAATAACATTAAAAATATTGTTACTTCTAAGTTTAAAGAGAAATTGTGATGTGAGAAAGATTAAGAGGCTAAAAGAAAATTAAGAAATTATAAGGAGGTCATCAACCATACTCTAGAATATCAAAAGTATCTCTCTGTATTAACCAGTTCAAAGAAAAAAATTAATATAGCCAAGATAAGAAAAAACTCTCATGATGTCCATAGTGAAATAGGTGGTTGGACAGTTCCTAAAACACCATGGGTTGAAAGGATCTGTCATCTTTGTCACAATAGGAACATTGAAGATGAAAATCACTTCCTCTTAGAGTGCCTTACGCACACCCACATTAGATATCAGTTTCATAATATTTGTTGCAATACCAACCTTCCTAGCCTTTTAACTTGTCGAAATTATAGTGAGCTCGGGACGCTTCTCACTAAGCTCTTTGAGCATAGGAATACAATTTTAAAGCAAACTAATTAATTTGTTTCTTTAGGTCTGATAGAACAAAGTTTGGCATCAGTGGAAACTAACCACCACCACCACCATCATCATCGTCATCATCAATTAATAAAGATTAAGATCACAACCAAGAGTACACCATAAATTTTAATCCTCGAATCTTAATTATTAATTTCCTTTTGGTAAATAAAAACCAAATTTTAATCATTAATTTGTTTTCATAAATCAAAATCGATAATGTGTTATAGAATATAAAGACAAAACAAAAACAAAAAAATACACCAATATAGCTTTAAATCATAACAATAATCTTTGCATCTCAAAATAACTAGCTTTTTTTCCCAGAAGAAAATATATGTTCCTTGGTATTCAAATAGAATCAAAGGTAACATTTTTACATCGACTAGCTTGGATTTCACAAGTAAGCCCTCAGTAGCAGAAATCAGTCAAGTGACTCAGCTTCAATCAACATACAAAAAGCAGCTTCACAAGGGAAGTACATGATTAGAGAGCCACCCAAATACTCCAAGGGAGCCCCAAGTTACACAGAAATATAACATCAGTGTCTAGTGGCTAATTTAAAGAAGCACCACTGAGGGTTAGCTAAAACAAAGGGAAGAATTTACCTCTGACATCCAAAGGATGTTTTCAATACACTCAAACATCAAAGATGAGTAATAAAAGCAAAGAGTCATTCTAGCAAAAATAGTTGTAAGGAATCCTTAAACACACATACCCCCTCAGAGAATTTTGAAAAAAAATAGAAGGCCCGAGGCCAAAGTCAGAGCTTCTTTGGATAAGCCATCAGCAATGACGTTGTGTTCTCTGTAAACATGGAAAGCATCATAATGAAGAAAGGATGATTCCAGCTCTCTGATATTTCGACACCAACCTTCAAGATTGAGGGCAGAGAGTTCAATCTTCCTTTTTAAGCAATTAATAATGGTTGAAGAGTTTCCAAGTATGTGAAGGTATGGCACACCAATCAATTTTGCAAAGTGCATAAGAGACTAGAGAGCAAGTAATTCTGTTCTAGTGTTGGTGCTTGAGTCAATACCTGTCTCCAAGTGGAAGTCATGATCATCACTGATGAGGAGATGGACACCGATACCTCCAATCAATTTTGCAGTTGCACCGTCAAAATAACCAGTCGGTTATATAATGCTAGGAGCTAATCCAATATTTCTTATTTTCCTTCTATTATGAGTAACTGAAGGGTGTAGTTCGAGTTGTTCCAGTATGCAATATACAGTATGTTCGGGATCTGGCCTGGAGTCTTCAAAAATGCATCCGTTCCAAGCTAACCACATATACCAACAAAAAAATAGAGGCAAGTGGGCCAATAGTCTTTCATTCCAAATCCATAGATCCAGAATGTGCAAATATGAGGATCCATTCTAGATGAGGGGGCGCTGTAGGGTTGAGCTAAGCAACTGAATAACCCATCGGGTGTATCTGCACTTAATAAAAATGTGGGTGACTGACTCAAGAGAGCATTTGCACAAGCAACACCAGATAGGACCAATCCATCCTTTTCTGTAGAGGTTATCACAAGTATTAATTCAGTTAGACACACAACCAATTGAAGCATATGATATTCAAAGGGATGCTACATTTCCAAATCTGTGTGAGTGAGCAATCTCAGGGCACAAGAATATGGCAGGAAACGATGAGATCATAAGCAAGCTCGACACTTACCCTGCCATTTTTGTTATCAAACATCTAGATCAAAGTGTCATGTTCATCGGTCAATCTAATGCAACCATGAGTTAGTCCATCTATATATCTATTCCAAAGAATCTTCCACTAACCAACAAGTTCCAAATAATATGCACTGAGCCACTAGGATTTTGAAGCAGAATCGAAACCCCAATTGCGAGCGTCAGAGATATGTGTGATTCCTTAGTCTTCTATGTAAGTCTTGAACTCCTCAGGAAGGATGTATTCATAATTGTGACCAACGATCAGATCAGAACCAATTTTTATCTTATGTCCATTACCAGTCCTCCAGCCAAGACATCTGGTAAGCCACGATACAACTCTAATGAAACCATTCCAAAAGTAAGATGTACCCTATACCAAGAAGACCTGGAGTCGTAGCCATACATCCACCTGTTTGTTCTTGAGATATTTAAATTTTATGATGGTGGTTCAAAGACCATTTCCATTCAAAACGAGCCATAGAATTTTTAACCTTAGAGCCAAACTGAACCAGTCTAATTTTTTAATATCACAACCACCACATTCATATGGTCGTGATATCTTATGCCAGTCCACCAGGTGTGATTTGGAGCACCCTTTATGGTTTCCCCATAGAAAGTTGAAGATGGATCTCCAAAGATAATGGATAATAGTACTTGGCATGCGAGCCAGGGAGAGCCAGTGTACCGCTAGTCCCATAAGTACAGATTTCACCAAGATCAGTCTTCCTCCCAAGGATAGTAACCTGCCGCAGTCCAGTTTTTTATTCTGTTGTCAAATTTCCTTATGATCCATCTCTAGTCATTTACATAGTATCCCGAAGGATTCAGATAATACCCTAGATATTTGAAGCCCACATCCAAGGGTTCCATTTTGTAGGGAAGCATAAAAAACATCCTTGCTCTACAGGTTTGATCAATATCATTAAAAAGAAAGGAAGACTTTTCTTCACTAATCTTCATACCTATTATAGCTAATTTTACCACACATAGTGAATCACATTTTTATGGCCTTCCCTGTCCCTCAGCAGACTCCTTAGACCCCATGGACCATTTTTGTTCCTTTGATGTTTCCAAGATCATCCCTAAAAACATGCAAAGTTTGCTATACGTGACTTTTAAACCCTTTCTTGTGTATATACATGGGTTTGACCCATAAAACCGCATACATCAGGATGTGTGCAAAAGGCCAAATTCTTTTGGAGTTTTCCTTTATGTGGATCCAACTCACTTGTCTCCTGGCCTTCCCTATGCCTTGAGATCACTCAGATTCGAACTTTCACTACCCCATTGAAGAGCTATGTAAGGAACCCTTTGGATACATTGAAGGCATGATGAATTGAGAGCAAGAGAACTATAGTCCATTGTTGCTGGAACTTGTGCTTGAGTTTGCATCCCTTTGTCCCTTGGAGCACTTTTGTGTTCTTCCCAAGCTTTCCCTTTGCTTGTGAGCTTGCTATCGAGAGATGGAAGATTGAAGTCGTGGAGGCCCAAGTGGGGGACTCAGTTTCTCCGATTTGTAGACGTCCCGACAGAGGTTGTATTCATTGTAATCTCTGATTTTATATTAATAGAAATATCTTTTCCTGTCCAATAATGTGTATTTGAATGAATATTTAATCCATGGATGATTTCAAATGCTTATATGCTATTGATTATATATGCTAGAGTAGATCTAACATGATTGTATATAGCATGCTTGTCTTGTTTATTGAATGTTGAGGAAGCAATTTATCAATTCAAGCTGGATTTGGAAATCTCAACGGAAAATCTACATCAATCATCCGGAATAAGGTACGAATCGAGATCCTTTAGTGTTAGATATTTGGTTTCTCTTCCATATAGGAAATGATTGATTTCTGGAGTCAAGCTGTTTGTTGTGGTACCCCAAGCCTTAGGAATTTCTCTTCGCAACAATACATGTTGTCGAGCATAAGAGATCTAACAATAATTTGAAATGTTTCCATTCCTCGGTAGTCCCAATACCAAACAAAAGAACATCATCTACAAAAAGTAAGTGTGTAAGGTAAGTATGCTGAGCCACCTTTGCCCCAGTAATGTTCTGATTTTCCTGAGCATTTGTGATAAGAAGACTTAGGCTCTCAATGATCAAGATAAAGAGTAATGGGGAAAGGGGACATCCTTGCCTAATACCCATAGACACAGAGAAAAATATAGAAGGGATTCCATTGACAAGGACAACAAAATTTGAGGATTCCACACAACCCATAATCCAATTGACCCCTATCACCGGTACACCAATTTGTAAAAGGAAAAATCTAAGGAAGGTCCAGTTCACCCTATCGAAAGCCTTTACCAAGTCTAGCTTAAGTACCATGACCTTTTCCTTTTTCTGCTTTATGGAATGTAATAGCTCTTGAGCTATACCCATAGGTTCAATGATCTGTCTATTGTGTAAAAAACCAAACTGATTTCTAGATATGGATCTATCAAGGAGGGGCTCTAAGTAGTTCGCTGCAATTTTAGAAATAGTTTTGTAGATCATATTACAAAGGGAAATAGGTCGAAAGTCAGAGAGGTAAAGCAACTTGTCACATTTAGGGATGAGAGTGATAAAAGTCGAATTAAGAGCTCCAGTTACCCTCCCCTCCACCCTAGATTGTTCCATAGCGGTGAGAATATCAAGACCAACCAGCTTAAAGAAATGGAGATAGAATTCAACAGGCCAGCCATCAGGTCCTGGGCTTTTGTCTTTCTTGAATCCCTTAAGTACATCCTCAATCTTATAGAGAGTTACCTCACCCTGAAATAGTTCATAATCCCCATCCTAGACAAAAGAGGAAAAAAGTTTGATAACATTAAGTTGAGCCTCGATGTTTGTATTACCTTCATCAGTAAATAAATATGAGAAGTGTTGAGCACCCAACTCTTTAAGTTTTTTCTCATCTTCAATAAGAGTATCTTCATGATTCTTGAGGGCCCAAATAGATTTCGAGTTGCTCATGGCAGAGGTGTAGGAATGAAAGAACTTAGTGTTTGCATCACCCTCCTTTAACCTGTCAATCCTACTTTTCAGCTTCTAGGTGATCACCTGATGTGTAAGTAATTCATATTTTCTGGCTTTTAGCTTTGTAGGCTGAGAGTTCTCATCAGCAGTCAGAATATAGGAGTGTCTGGAGGCAAGGAGACTGAGGATGGCAGAGTCAATATTAAGAACCTCAAGTCTTCTGGCCGAGGAAGTCTTCTTTACCCAATCTTTTACGGAGCCTTTGAGTCTCTGCAGTTTGTAAGTGAGGGCAGACATAGGGTTCAAAGAGGTGGGAACGGGTGTAGACCAGGAGGAGTCCACAAGTGTATATAAGTTTAAATCTAAGAGCCATGATCTGTTAAATTTGAAGGGATACTGACGACAAGTAGGTATGAAGTTCCATTCAAGACAGATAGGAAAGTGGTCAGAAATATCGCTAGGGTGAATCCATGATTTATACTGGTTCAGAGCAGGAATGAGGTGGATAGAGGCAATAAATCTATCAAGTCTTTTGATAACTCCATCAGAAACCAAATGGCCATTTCACCATGTAGGGCCAGGTAAGGTTGGCGCCAAATCCACTAAATTGTTTGAATCCAGAAGGTGAGAAAAGTGATGTACTAGTTTGTCCAATCTAGCTTTATCACCCCAAATTTCTGCAACCGAGAGGGTGAAGTTCAGGTCCCCAACTAGGATGAGGTTAGGATAATAAACCAGCATATATCCAAATCCTAGGCTCTATCAGGCGTCGAGAGGGATCAAATCTCTGGAGGTGCAAACCTCTTCTCAGGTATTGCATTCAAGGAGGTTTGTCCATATTTGGTTTATGAAAGTAGCCTTAAATCCCAAGTCTTTAACATATTGTTAGATCATTAAAAAATCTAGACCTTGAAACTAACAAAATGAGTCTTTGAAATATGTAAAATCCTCTAGCATTTTTTATTTGAGGTTCCCTTTGAGAGGTTTCATCAAAGTAGGCACATTTCCTACTCTTGTCAATAATCTTCATTATCACTCTGATAGAAACATATAGATATTTATATTAAGATATGTCGAGGAGAATCCTAAAACAAGATACATTTTTGTTAATGTAAAAATGCCAGGGTTTCCAAAATAACTTCAACCTTCTGCACCAACACAAAATACTAAGAGTTCTAAATTAACTTACTCAACTATAACTCCTAACAAATTGAACCCCTAATAAGACGTAGAGATAGTACATAAAAAAGAGGCATTATGATTTGACATGGGGTGTTCTTATACCATCGTATTATCTTCTAGTATATTATACCGTCATATTATCATATGCCATCCTATCCTTCATTTCTTCTCCTTGTAGTAGCGACTATTCTATGCTACACATCATCTTCTATTTATCTCAGCCATGTTATTAGTAACAGATAGATGGAACAATTAGTAGGAAGGGGAGAGCTTCAAGAGTTGATTGTCCCGCTTGTTCCATTTCCAGAGCATAGTACTAGTGTCGTCTCTGATTCCTCCGCTCCTCCAATACAGAATGCGTCCAAGTTCAGTCCAATGTTGTTGGCCATCTTCACCATACGATATCCATATCCCATGTATTCATTTTGACTCAATAGTATGGATCTATTTTCTTTGTAGAAATCGTTATAATCTTTGTCATGTTGAATACCTAGAGTCTCCAGAATAGGACAAGCGTTCATATTGCCTTGATCTCTTGGGCAGATATCCATTTCTAGAAAGAGAAAAATGAGAATTTGTTCTTCTTGGCCCAGCTGATTTGACCCAGCTCTTGGAGCCGGCTTTTCAAATTTTCCCACATTCATTCCATGGATTTCATTCATTGGATTTCTTGGAACGGTGTCTACAACCCTATCTGAATCAAAACATTTGCAGAATCTTTCAACTGTTGCTGTAACGTTCATCATGCTCGCCAGCATATCCATGCAAAAAATTTTGAAATTAGCTGTAAATGTAGTGCCAAATGCTTTTCAACGTTTTGTAAATCTCCATCCTGAAACATCCTCCAACTGATCTGAAATATGAAAATTGATCAAGGTGAAAGTAAGGAAATCTGAAGTTTGAAATATTGAGGAAGTTACTTGATGATTCTTTGAGCCCGTCAAAGTTGAAAGCATACATTGAAGGTTGGTGTTCAAGCCATGTGAAATGCTTTTGTTAATTAAATCCTGATTGTTGATCTACATCAATTGCATAGTCTCTGCGATTTCCGGTAACATGTAATGCAGTGCATACTAAAAAAAGAAAACTGATTGTTGATCTACATCAATTGCATAGTCTCTGCGATTTCCGGTAACATGTAATGCAGTGCATACTAAAAAAAGAAAACCAAGAATATTGAGACTGTCAAAATCACGGAGATGGCTTCTCTCAGGAGCACGCGCAGGAGGGCTACGTGAGGCGGCTGGAGGAGGAGATGGAGATGCTGTAGGAGATGCTACTGTAGATGATGGAGATGCAGGAGATGGCTGCACGAGCATGGAGCAGGTGGAGATGGTTGCGTAAGCCGGGAGCATGTGGAGATATCGTTGCAGATGGAGAATGCGTCGGATGGAGCACGCACAGAAGAGGGCAGGCCCAGCAGGGAGCAGGCGGAGATGGGTGCGTGAGGCTGGAGCCGGATGGAGCATGCGCTGGGAGGAGATCGCCCGTGTTGCGAGGAGGATATCACTAGGATGAGAGAGCCCTCTTATTGGTCAGTCTCCCTCTTTGCCAGAGAATTTAGATCTAGTTTAAATAAAATTTAAAATTCTTACTTATTGCATCAAGGTTTCCAAATTGTGATATTTTTTATTATGTAGTTTGCTATACTTGTGTTTGTATAGTTGTTTTTATTTTTATTTTTAATTTTCTATTTTTTTTCTATTTATAGTCGACAATGTTAGAAGATCTCCTCCATACTAGGCTGTAGAGTGCCTCTCGACGCAAAAAAGCTCTCTTTCTGGACATTTTCTCAGAAAAAAATTCTATTAGAATAAGGCCCATAATAATTCACTATAGAGAACACCGGATCAAGTCCCTTTAAACTAGCTTTGATAAGAATGCCTACATAGGACTGGAAAGCTTTACATCTGGTGAGGTGTGGATCCCGTCCAAGAAAGACCATGAAAATCTAGAGCACAGAATTCCCAACCAGGTTTTATTTTAGTAAATAGACTGAGAACAGTAACATAATCACACATAGTTTCTCGCAGCAAAATCATATCAGGTTTTAAAAGGGAAAAGAGTGACGTGAGGGCTTTTTGCTTGGTAAGCCCTCCAAACCAACAGACATTACTACCTCATTTTATAACTTCTAAACCATAGCAGTAACCTTTGTATTTCAAAATAACTTGTTGAAAGGTGTCATTACCGGATAACTCTCAGAGCCTTTTCATTAGATAGTAATTGCTACTATCTCTATTCCAAACGTACAAATTGAAAAGTAACTATAAATACAACGTTTGAAAAGTCTTAATTATTGGCCAATGCTCATTTGACAACTACACTCTCCAACACTACATTGTCTAGCTTCTCCAACACTAGTACGTGCACGCGTGGACACTGATTGAGTACATAGCAGATTGTTGACTCCATTAAACTTCGAACATGTACTTTCTTGTTGTCGTGGCAATAAGATTTTAGTGAACCACAACGATTCTTTCCTACGCAGGAGATGAATGTGCATATTTTTAGGAAGTCAGAGTGACCATTATTACATCTCAGAGATTGATAGCCAATCTTCTTCCCATCTTCCGTTCTGATGAAACTTATTTGTGCGGAGTCATAATTAGCATATTGGCACTGGATCTGAATGTGGTCACCACAGCCAAAAGTCATTGGCGAATCTTGGGATAACCAATCCACATCCTCTTCGCGTAATACAGACGGTAAAGAAGAAGCTTTCGCACCACCACCTATGACAGCGCGGATATGATCACCCTTCACCGCTCGGAATTCTATGTCGTTAGAAGGCTTCAAATTCTCCACCCAATTTACCAGAGAGTATATCTGCTTCCTTGTTGAGTAAGGCAGTTTGTCACATATAATATGCATTGCCCAACAGAATACGATATTGATCGTACCATAAATCCACTCCCTGATTGGTGTGATGAATTCCAGAACTGCTGACGTTAGGCTTAACACTGTAGGAAGCACCCGATAGGCTTTCCTGGTTTGCAGAAACAACCCTGCCAAGTTTAAAACTTTGAGGAGTTTTTGCTCCGACACTGACAAGTCGACAGGCAAAAGCAAATCGAAGGAATGTGAAGCTCTCAAATCATAATTATCAACTATCAAGCAATCTAGCACTTCAAAGAAGCTCATCACACGGCCTGTGGCTACTTGGTCCCAAAATTGCTTGTGACTTTTGAGAAACACGGCATTTAATTTAGGGAATTCCCTGAGACAGGTATCCATCCAGCGCAGAGTGTACCAGTTTACATCTGTGATGTAATGAGTCATTACCCCATTGACGAACAACTTGTTTCTTTTCTCTCCCTTTCCCTTTCTTTCGAGGCAGTATTCAACCCCCAAGTACGATGTTCGGATCTCACATGTGGTATCATTGTCGTCCATTTCCAACGTGCTCGTCTCATCTGTTGGCATCATCTTAAGGCATCGCACTCTCTTGAACACGCGGCCTGGGCACCTACGCAGCCGGTAGTATGCTTCAGATCGCAGCAAGTAGCCAGTTATGCCTTGTATCACTGCCCCGACGGGTGTGAGCTTGATGACCTGCCAAAAGGCCAGGAAGACCTGCAAGCCCAGCACAAACTTACTCAAAATCGACTCGACTTCTTCCTTTGTCATACTTCCTCTTCCTCTGACGAAAAGTAGCGCACTCACTCGGTTTTCCTTCTTCTTATCCTACATGCAAGATAGGGCATCTTCTTTGTATTTTCCTTCTTATTATAAGAGGTAGGTAGGGTTGGACGCTCCTCTTTTTAAAAAACAAACAATTTAAAAAACTAAGACAGGGCATCTTCTTCGGCTTCAGTTTTTTTATTCTTCATCCATTTAAGCAATTTATTGATCCAGGAGACCGAGGTAACGCAGATCTAGGAGTATCTTCACCGGTTTCCGTCTTTTAACTTCAGTGCACCGATATGCGGGCACCTGCTGGGCACCTTTAATTTTATTACCATCAATAGTTGCCAATCACATGGCCGTCCATAACTTTAGTGCTGTACGCATGCTGTGAACAGAACGTGAACCATTTTTAAAATTCTTATTCTTGAATTCCAATCAGATTCTTGTTTTCTTTTATTTTTATTTTGGTTTAAATAATTCCTAATTCTTACGCATCAAAGTTACATAAGACCGGTAACTTATTGTTAATGAAAAATCAAAGTTATATAAGACCCTGTCAGTCTATAGGCTTCAAAACCAAAAATCAACAAGCTAGAGGGCAAGCTAGCACTAGCTGCCATCGGGAACAAAACCATCAAATCGAAGAAACAAGAAGCATTGTTCCCAAAAACAAAAACAAGCACACTAGAGGGCAACACCGGACTCAAAACACTTAGTATGAACCAACTCGACCAATTCAGTAGAGGCAAACTCATCAAAAAGAATGAGGCCATCCATACGGTCAATTGCAGCTTCGAGAAAGAGTATGCTAGATCATTTAACTCCCTATAAATGTGCTCAAAGGAAATCTCTGCGAACTCACCAATTAATAATTCAATTTTGTTAAATCAATGTTCCAACTGAACTGTATTCATCTACACCTGATCATTAGCTCAGTCCAAAAACTTGCCCTTGTATTGGTACCCTGTTTGATTGCCATCCTCAAAAAAATCTAATGATCCTTTTTTATATTAAGTGCCATTCCAACCCCACATAAACCATTATTTGTTTCCCAATCAAAATAACCCATCGAAATGTAACACATGATCACCGATTGTCTAATAATCTTTTGTTTCACAGAGGTTTTATGAGAGAGCACGACAGATTGAATTATTCACATGTCAAGATGATGACTTGACTTCCAAAAAAATACAACGAGTTTTAGCATTCCACACTACCCAAATGGTGAACAATGATAGATTTTTGAATTTGACCTTCGAAAACAACTAGTTAAGAATGCAATCTCTAAAGTTGTTGCTAACCCAATCATCATCTTGCTTCAACAAAATTTTTAGATCCTACAACACCCTCCTGAAGAAACTACATTGGAAAAAAAGGTGAGATACACTCTCCAAGTTCACATGACACAAAACACATTTGCCAGGTCCAACAAATCCTTGCTTTAGTAGGTTGTCCCAGGAAAGGATTTTATTTTCGATGCATAGCTAGAGGTAACATTTGATTTTAAGAGGAATTTTCCTTCTGCAAAGCTTCACTACCCAGCAATTGCAAGAATAGGGCCCTCCCATTCAATAATCACCTTGTAGGCTTTCTTTGCAGATAAAGTCCTAATTGCATCGCCCCAATCCCAGATGAGAGTATCAACCTTCGCTATCAACACAATCCCAACTTGACTAAGAGCCAAAATATAATTGTCCCAGTCCACATGTACCTTGTTCGATAATCCTAGCTTCGTAGCACTGTACCAATAGGAATTCGCGAGCATGTACAATGGTTATATATATATATATATATACTAGCCACATAATATTTTTAAGTCTATGATTAGAACAACATATTGATATTGGGTGAGATATACAATATATAAGTTTGAAAATTAATGTAAAATTTCTTATACATAAAATTAACATCACATAATATTTGATATTGGGTGAGATATTGAAAGATATTATCAAATAACTTAAAGTAACGTCGTCATGTGATGTACCAAAAATAAAAAATAATTAAAAAAAAACTCATGTCAACTTATAAAATAAAAAATAATTACAAAATCCATATCGCTCACAAAATAAAAAAATTTAAACCAAATAAAACATCATTAAAAAATATTAAAACTAAATAAAAAGTCATTAAAAAATTCAATTTTTTAATAATAGAATTTAAAAAATAAAACCCTCATACATAAGCATGAAGAGTGATCAAATTTTCTTTGTGGACATGTAAAAAAATTAAGTTAAAAAAATAACACCTCAATAAATTAGATGTCTTTAGATGCTTGATAGATATGGGTTTAAGTTGAATCTATGCTAGGTTTGATTTAAGAATTCAAATTGTAATATATAAATTGTTCCTCCATTCACTAGCACTTTGAATGAATTACACAAATTGAAATATATAATTTATTTCTCCTTTCAATAACAATTTGAATAAATAACACAAATGAATACCACCAAAAAATGAGACCACTTACAAGCAATGAATAATCTAGAAAAGATTTAAGGATTCCAACTTCAACTAATGAATATGGGCTCCTACCTTCTTCTAAATCATGTTCATAAAAAAATTCACTTATATTCAACATGCATAGTTTGAGTGAGTAGCACAAATGTCAGCTAATAGAAACAATCAACTAATATAGAAAGGACTTAAGGATTCCAACCTCTACTAGTGAACATGGAATCCAACCTTCTACTCTAACATATTCATAAAGAAAAACACATATATTCATTAAGCATACTCACTTATATACAATAGAATTTATATTTTAAGCCACGTGTACTCATTTATATTATGTTTCTGCATTAAAATTGAAGATATATAAAAGTATATCTCATAATGATTGAATGACGAATACAATGCTCTTGTGACGACATACCTTTATAGCCATTGATTGGCCACATAAGTGTACAGTTGTGTCTTCTGACTCTTTTGATCTGAGTTTGTGTGACAACAAAATGAAAGAATGCATATAGAGTAGAGTACACAAATATATATTGCAAAGAACACAATGATATAGTAAACTCAAAATCTACAATTGAATGAAATAGAGCATACTGTAAAATACAAAATAAAAAATAGCTAGAATAGTGGTAGTTGACCTCAGAGAAGAGATGTGGCAGCTACGTTCATCTGTGAGAAGTTGAGTTACAAATAAGGCCAAAAGGGACTTTTAACATAAATCATCAATGAGAACACCCTAAATCTCAAGAACCCTAACCCAGAAGATGAAACACCAAAAGGTTTGTAGTCCTAGTTGTGGTTAGTTGATACGTCATTTTCTTGGGGTTGTAAATTTTGCTTACAATCTCTATTTGAGGTGTTTAGTAGCCCTTTGAAAAGGTTTGGTATAAAAGTACACACTCGAAATGGATTAGACTATGCCTTCAACTATAGACAAGCATTGTCGTGTCGAAAAATATCATTTAGGGCCTTAAAATGACCCCAGAAGACTAAGAACCGAAAAACTATAAATAAATTGCTAAGCTAGAAAACTGTGTTTTAAGCCAATGGACTAGTTGTGTGGCCATTGATGTCCATCTGGACCAGTCCTCCCCCCTTAATAAAAGATGGTATCCATTGCATCAATTTCACTCATCAAATAGGGAAATTTTCATTGAATTTGACTCCCAGTGAGCAGGGATAATTTTAAGGACACCCTTGAAATTTATATGTATAATAAAGGGGTGAATATCCTTGATATATAGGAAAATTTGAAGGCTATTTTATTAATAATATAATATGTATATATAATTTTTTGGCTAATATTTCATTAAATTATAAGATATTCTAAGATCTCAGTGAATTGTAAAATATTGTAAAAACTTGGTGAATCTTTGATCAAATTATAAAACCTTATAATTTCTTAGTAAATATTTTGGTAAGAAGACTCAGCTTTTGATTCTGCAAATTACTAAGGTAGTGCAATAGAAGAGCATATACCATATCTTTACTCTTTCGACTCCTGAACCCTCAAATGAATAAATGCATGAATGAGCATAGGAGGGATTCATTTATACATTTCACAATCTATATTGGGTCACTCACAACTAGAGGTGTTGGTGAAACACAACTATGCTAACTAGTTTCAGGCCAAGTGGGGACTCCACTTTTTATCTCGTCCCTTAATCTTCCAACGTACATGTGGGGACCCAAATCTTTACATCGTGGAGTGATTATGGAACCCATGAACCATTATTACAACATCGAGTATTATCGAGACCCATAACCTTAATATAGTGTATGAATTCCCAATTATCATATTTTCCAAATCTCTCATTTTTAAGCTACCCTTTAAGGGAAAAAAATGCTTATTTGTTTATAGATACAAATGCCATTTTTATTTGTTTTGTTGACAATCATAATATCAATTATGTCATTTGATTTAGACTTTTTAGAGTTAGTTATACAGTTGGAATGGTTAATAGAAATAAGAACATACAATAACAAGAATAGAAATCACATTAATGCATCATCATTCATATCATTAGAACTACTCTATTAAATACTACTTTTTTCATATAAACTAAGGTGTTTGTATCTGTGTCCTTGAAAATTTTGAAAGCATGAAAAATGTGGTAAAATTGTTTTAGCATCCTCATTGAAATAAAAAGGCTATACATCAAATAGCATATTGTCTACATCTCAGGTAAACCATGAATTGTACATATTATATACAATCATGATGGAAATGAAGTATCACGTTCAAACTAAATCATATATTTATCATACATAACTAAATCCATTTTTGGATGATGATAGTAATTACACAAAAATCACCAAAAAACATTTTACTTCTAAATGACCCTTATAAAAAAAAATATCGTAAAAGAAGTACCAAACCCAACAAATTTAGGTTACAAATAAAATTGGTGAACTTGGCAATATGAATAAAAAAATATATCAGCCACAAACTTCTTAGTACAAATGAGAGAATCTATGAGAACGCTTTGGTCAACTCTACAAGAAGACAACCAAAACAATGACCATTCCACTATAACCCCATCATTATTGTTATCACTCAAAATTTACCTCAAGTCGTGGAAGAAAATATCAAGGTAACAATAGAACCACTTAAAAAAAGAAAGCTGGCTTCTTTCTTTCCAGAGAGGGATCTCTCATTGATTTGTTTTAACAAGGCCAGATGTGTAAAATAAAATAAATATTCATATTATGTTGTTGGTTGAAAAAAGGAAAATAATCATTGGGATTCGGGGTCGAAAAATATGATTATGAAACACAAGGATGTTTGCATAGAACTTCAACGAAGGCAAGAAACTTACTTAGTTACAGTCAAAAAGCTGATTGTCTGGTGATAGGAAAGAAACAAGAACAGTCCATCAATATATAGCACCATAACGTGAATTCTGCATTAATTTTAATTGAAATATTTGTGGATATCTGAAATAATAGGGACAACATAGTAAATATGAATTCTAAACCATTACACACCCATTTTAGATATGAAGGAATACATGACAATGAAAGATAAACACAGGAAAACATTCACAAAGAGAGGAAAGTACAGACTGTAATCAGAAATAACACATGAATCTTTGATGAAATGCCAACATTCATCTTTGCAATTTTATTATTGATAGGTCTAAAAATACATAACTCTAAATCTCACTGGTTCCAACCTTTTTTATATACAACTTAGAGGTTCTTATACATTTTCTCCATGAGCTGAAAGTACAACTAACTGCTAAAATTAGGCAGAACCTCCTTTACATGTGTCAATCGACACTTCTTAACTAATAACATCTTCTAGAAAATAAACTAGTGCCTAATAACTACTCATTAGCATTCAATGCTCTATGATTTTCAAGGTATTCAAGTGTGCAACGTGTATTTGGTTCTCCCGAACTTTTCTGTTGTTTTCCACTGGTCTGGAGATGGCAGCTCTAGAGTGGACATCTCCTTTGCCAGGACGCACAATTCAATATGGGCACTGCAAGAATAATTATGTATATGTGTACAAGCCTCTTTAAAAGAAAAACATATTTCAAATTCATCAGCCAAATTATCAACAATCATCTTTCTAAATAGCGATTTGTTCATGTTAGTGAAATTGGCGTGATCTAATCTGCTTTCAATCAGCTTTTCATGGTATTCCTTCTGAGTCAACATAGCACCCTTTTCTTTGGGTCAAACATATCAATGAAAATCTTTACTTGATGTGCCATAATGTCAACTTTGGCCTGAACTATGTCTAAATGGTGATACTTATTCACTACCTTCCTGGACCAGGTCATGATTGATAGTCTGTCCTTGATATTTGTCTTTTTCAAATCATCCTCTGACAGACCATTCAAAAATTTGATGGCATTATTGGCATAGTAAATTGGTTTTTTGTTCAATTTCTCCCTGGCTACTGCCATAATATGTCTGGGTGAATGAATTACCACTTCTTTATCCAATACATAGTCCAAGTGTGGTTGGAAATTGTCTACTTCTGCAATGATAAAATCCCAAATGAGATGCTTTGCACCTTGCAATGCTACTTGACTTGTTACTTGTTTCAAAAGTTTATCATTTTTTGTTTGCAATCCTAGAATTTGGCCTCCCAAGCTTGAGATTTGGCTTCCCAAGTTTTTCTCTCTTGTTCTCTCTGTAATGTCAATTTCGCCAGTTTTTTGTTTTGATTTTTCAATCCATCAATCCATTTAGCTACATATATTTCATGTTAACTTATGACATAGCCTAGACAATATTTTGCTCACTAGATTCAGCTGTAGGAGGGAAAATTCTCAAATATAATTCTTTTTCCTTGTCTTGTAATTCTTTTTCTTTCTCATGCAGTTTTTTTCCATTTCATTAAATTTTCCTTTCATGGCTTTCTCACTTTCTACCACCAAAGTCATGTCTTTTTTCCACTATTTCTCTTTATCAACAAATTTTAAAAATTTAGCCTTGAAATTAGTTTGCTCATTATTCATGCTTTCCTTTTCCTTCTCTATTTCAGCCAATTCAAGTCACTGTATCAGTTGTGTAGCAGGTATTTTCAGTTTCTGTTTCAACAATTGGATATCATTCTCCTTTTCATTTAACAATTTATGTATCCTTGCTCCCTTGTCATCTTGGCCCTTAGAATCCAATAGATATGTCTGTAACTTCTTTATTTGTGCCTAATGGGATTTATTCTCCACCTTTTCTTATCTCAACTGATTTTCAGTTTTTCTTTTAGTAGTATGCAACTTCGATCATCTCAAAGTAACATTCAACAAATTAGTAAACAAAATATCCCCTATTTTCTTGTGTAAATGTATCATGTTAGAAATAGGGATATCTTCCAAGTTCATCTTCGTTTCGCCAACTCTATTCTTGTTTTCCAAGGCCAAGCTTAGATTATTCTGGGCATAATCTCTAATAGAAGCAAGGGTCACATATTGATTAGATATTTTTTTTACCTTTGAATACAACTTTAGAGTTTCCTCTGAAGTCATATATTTGGTTTATTTATATTTCTCCAACAATTCCATCTTGTTCTTGAATTGAGATGTAGAGTCAGCTGGTGTGTTAGCAAATGTATACTCCTTCACCTCAAAAGCAGGCCCTGTTACTTTCATCTTTTTCTTTGCTTTATCTTCTTCTGTAGTCTGGACCAGTTGTCCTTATGCTTCAGTTTTCTACTTCTTATGAGTTCTGGTAGTGCCCTCCTCTTCAGTATCCATTGCATCTGAAAACTATCGCTTGTTGTTCCTTTTTGAATGACTGGCCAAAGGTGTGATGTTATCAGCTGATGAAATTAACTTGAAAATGTCAGGCATCAATAAATAGATCTCTCTTATAGAAGAATTTGAATCCTCTTGCATATCAGTATCTTTTGGAGTTTATTTTGGATAATCAAACCAACTAGAAACATCTGCTAATCCAACAATTTCTTCATGTTCAAAAGGCTTTCTATTCAGATCTTTTATTCTTTTTGAAAAAACATGATGAGGATCATAATTAATAGCAGGCTTTGTAAAAAATCCCATCTCTTTAAGTAAACTCACTATCATTGGAAAGAAAGATTTATTTTTTATGGTAAATGGGCCTACATCCCATGGATACTTTATTTCAGTAGACTTCTTAAACTTTAAGATGTGCTCAGTCTCCACTATTATCTTTTGTCTGATGAATTCCATGGAGAACACTCTAGGAGTCAATCAAGAAGGAAACATATAAGGTGGGTGAACAAATCCATACAACCTGATTACTGTTCCTTTCTCAAATAGGAACCAATATCCTATCCTTTTCTCTGTAGAAAGATGCAACATATTCCTCATTTCTAGAAATAGCCTGGGAAGCTTCTTTTGAAAAATATCATTATACACTTCTGACATGAGGAAGTTCATAAACTTGGTGTAATATATGTTCTTTTCCTCAGTCAGTATCATCTCTGGTAGCTACATATGTTCCTCATTGAAGGAGAGAAACATTTTCAATAAGTAAGAGTGAAATCTGAATGTCTTCATCTTGTGGAAATCCATTAACTGAGAATGAATGTTCTCAACTAAGAATTCATCAAACTTAAGGCATGAAACTTGTATTGACTAACTGGACTCATCATACTCGACTAGACAAGTACTCAACATAAATAGTAGACTCATGAGAGGCTCAGTAATGTACTTGTCGGTGTCTAAACCTAAGAACTGACTCAACAATATTATAACAAACTGGGTATCTTCATTGAAAAGGGAGACATCGACTAGAAATGGTTGGTCTAACAGCTCGACATCTGGTTTGAAAGACTTCTTGAAGAATTCTTGCTTCTTTTCTACTAGAGACTTTCTAAAGCACTGCACTATGGACTCATTGTAATCTTTGGCTTTCAGGGTGAACTCATCAAGAACTGATAGGGTTTTATTAATAACTAAAGGACTAACAGGGAAAAGTATTTTGGAGCTGGTAATTCCCATTATCACTCTTTCAGACAATGAATAATTGTCAGCACACCAATGAATAAATTCTAGGAAGGTTAGGGTTTGGTCAGTTGTGAAAAAGTGGAAGTAAGACTAGTAAATGTTATGAATATCAGTTCCTTGGTATTTAAGCAGTTTTAGCTTCTGCTTAACAGTATCAATTGGTCCATTTGACATAATTGTTTAAAAAACCTCCACATCTCTACCTTCAAACACCTCTTCAATTTTTTGGTATTCTAGGTTTTGAGCCTCTACATTTTCAACTTGAGCCATTTTATTTGGGTTCATAAAGGAAAAAGGCCTACCTAGTGTTTTGACAAGTGGCAAAAGGACGTCGTATGAGTTGGCTACCTGCACACTGTTTTTAGCCTTCATTTTCTGATGCAGGAGAATATAATGATACCCTAATTTCACGTGCACAGTATTTTTATATTCTTATCCATCTTGCATATTTTGCATTAAAAACCATTCTTAGCCTTCTATCTTGCTTGATTTATTTTGCATTGTTTATTCTTTTTCCCTTAACTGATTTCTCCAATTTGTTTCCAAACTTAGATTGAGCATGTCTTCTTTGCGAAATGATTTTGAACCTTTGATCTTTCCCAGATGAAATCTGCACCATTGATTTTATCCACCCTTTATCAGTATTTCACAACCTCCACGATTCTATTCCTCCTCACATCTTAAAATTGTGAAATAATCCTCATATGTATATCTTCATCTATGATAAATCTTAACCATCCGAAAGATGGAGCTTCTACCCAATTTCGCAATCCTTCAATCTGATAAAATTCACGCTTGTTCCTATTGAGAAATCAATTTGGACCATAGATCAAGAATAAACCAAGATCTTTGAGGTTCAAATGCACGGGGATTACAATATTTCGTAGCCCCAAACTTTTTTATCTTTCGTGCATGTTGTCATTGTGAAATGCATACCCACCATATATCTATTTTTCTCAAGATCTTAACCGTTGGAGTATGTGGGTCCTATAGGATTTCGCAAAGGCGGAAAACTATTTACCTTGTTCATGTTGCCGTTGTGAAATTCTTATCAATCGTATATCTTTAGCATCATTAGATCTCAACCATTGAAATATGCAAGTTATACAGGATTTCGAAATGGTGGAGATTTGATATGTTTATGCATGTTGGGATTCCAAAATCCACTCCCACCATTGATCTAGAACACTATTCAATCTCAGCCATTGAAACATGAGGAATATACCAGATTTCACACTCGTTCATAATTCATTTCTCCTCGCATGTTTTCTCAGCAAAATCTTTGTGTACCATCTATCTACCTTCATCTTTCCATCCAATGGTTGATCTTTCTTGGAAATTAACCTTCTTCCTCCAATGTAATGTTTCTTTTAAATCTGTGCATCTTTCCTTGAATAAATCTATCTACGACCTTTGATTTCTCTGCTATGCATATAAGCTCTCCATTCCTGTCAGCTTTTAACCTTGATCAGATTTTTCTCATTTGGGCACATTTATAAGGTTAAAATTATAGATTTTTCAGGTATTTTACATTTCTAACCTAGACATGATCCTTCAAAGCACCTGCAAAACCTTAGTAACACTCTTCAGGGTCAAATGACATGAAAATTTTCAAGCCTAATTCCTTGTTTCATTGGCCTCACCCGTCCAACTACTTAGCTAAAAAAATAGTGCTAACAACTGGCTCCACTTGAGATGATATCCTCCCTGAGAGGTAGCAAAGAAGCCCGTAGACTAGCTCCTGATCCATTGGGTCGTCCTGAACCCTTTCACACCTCTAACTCCTATTTTTGTTTTTTCTGTATTTATATAAAAATAAAAGGAAAAATTAAAGAAACATGGTTACCCCTCTAGATCCTAGGGCCTTCTCCATGATATTTAAATCCTTTGGCTCAGCATCTGTACTGTTTGAAAGGAGAATAAATCTATACAAATATAATACAAAAATTCACCCCCTTCTCTTAGGATAGGTGATGCTTCAAAAACCTTCCATTGACTGGACCTCCCTTTAGCTGAGACCCATCTTGATGTTGTAAAATGAATGCATTCTCACCTCTGTATGCTGCAATAATATATGGACCTACCCACACATGATCAAATTTACCATGCTTGTCCTCCCTAGGAGCATCCCATTTTAAAACCAAATCATTTACCTGGAATTGTTCTTCCTTGACCTTTCTATCAAAAGTGTTATTCATTTTTAATTGATGTACTTGCACCTTATCATAGTATTTGTCCCTCAACTCATTCAGTTTGATGATTTGGTTTATTCTTCTTTGCACGTGATGTGGTTCATCATGCTTTTCCTGTAATAATTTCATTATTGCCACTCCCAAACATGCTGGAAAAACAACCTCATTTCCATATACTAAGTCGAATGGTGACATCCCAATTGCCCTTTTCGTGTTGATTCTGTTAGCCCACAAATCATATTTCAGCTTTGTACACCAATCCCTTTTGTTATCTTCCAACAACTTCTTAATAATTTTTACCAGGATTTTGTTTAAAGATTCTGCTAGTCCATTACCCTGTGGATAGTCACAGGGGCTTCACTTGTTGACCAATATCTTATCACATTAGTTCATATTGTGGGTTTTAAAATTATAAAAAATCAAACCAATATATTGCAGGTATTGGGGGATGAGGGGTTTAAGGTGGGGGTGGGTATGGTGGTTTATAAGGATTTAGGTATAAAAAGGGGTGGGGAGGAGGTTTTAAGTATTGGGAGGGGGTTTCAACAAAAAGAGTTTGGGTCAATATCTCTCGAAATTAAGGGTATTCTTTAATATCCCACGATCGCACGTGCTATGTGATAGGTTCACTAAGTGAAGTCCTCGTGTGGATAGTAAGCCGTATAATGATTAAGAATGATATGATACTTGTGACAAAAACTTACAATCTTTTTAGATTTAAAAGAATTTGCATTATCTGTCACTATCCTCCTAGGACAACCAAACCTAGATGAAATATTTTCTTCAAGAAAATCCATGATCACTGCATATATAGCCCTCATTGTAGGTATTGCTTCAATCCACTTTGTAAAATAGTCCGTTGCTGTTAGAATCCATCTATGCTATCCTGAAGAATTGGGATTTATTTCTCCAATAAAATATAATCCCCACTGCTGAAAAGGTGCCTCTACAGATATTGGATTAAGAGGAAGTGGAACGAGTTTCCTCTCACAATCGAAAATATGACATTGGTGGCATGTATTGGTTTCCTATAAACATCAGAAAAAATTGAAGGCCAATAAAAACCAGTTGTCAAAATTTTATGAGTGATGCCCCCCACATTCCCCTTTGTGAAATTATTTCAGTCTGTTTAGCTTCATTTTCCAAAAGGAAATTTAGCAGCACACCACTAGGATCTTTCCAATATAGATATTGATGCAGAATACAAAACTTAGCATCTTTCAACTTCACAGACCTTGCTCTTGTTTTGCTTAACCTTGCAGGAGCTTGTAAATTCTGCAAAACATATACAATATCTGAGTACCATGGGGACATGGAAAAATCAAGCATTACTTGCACATGTTTATGTATTTGTAACTTCAGAATGAATTCACCTATTTATCTTATGTCTTGTACCCCGATGTTTATTCTGGGATGTGTCTGTAATGTAATTGAGTCATGTCATGCCACGATGTGCCGATCATGAGGATCTATAATGTAAATAAGTCATGTCAAGTCATTGTGGGTAACCCTCCTATTGATCAAGGGTTAAAGTCCTCGCAGTTCTGGGGAACTAGGGTTGTTAGAATCACCTAGTAAATTTGGCCCTAGTTGGGTTTAGTCAAGTCGGGAATTAGTATAAATACAGATCTAGCCTCTCTATTTGATACACACTCACTTAAACTCAGTTGTAGTGCATAGCTAAGGAAGAAGAAGACATTAAAGCTAGGAAGAAAGAGGTTACTGCTGTCAGGAGATCATCTTACTGTTTTGGGATTTTTTATTTGGTGTTGATTCTATCTCTGAGGAAGTTGCGGGGTTTTCTCCATTTATGGTTTCCCCGAGGAAAAACACTGTGTTCATTGTCTCTTGTGTTTGATTGTTGTGCTTTTTATTCTCTTAGTTAAAGATCCTAATATAATGCTAGCTTAATGTTAAAAATCTAACATGGTATCAGAGCTAACCAGAGAAGAAGACACTGTGCAGTTGTGGGAACTAGGGCTTCCTACTTTTTGGATCTCTCTCCATAGATTTTCAGCAAAAGAAGGTTGGAATAACTCTCCTCCCTAAGGTGCATCTTTCGGTCGAAGTAGAATCCAATTATGAGGTTTTTCAGTTTTGGACCCGACACTGGTATTGAAAATTAGGGCTTTTCACAGAAGTGGAATTTTTCAGTGAGCCCAGGCATGGATTGATCTCCTCCCCAAAATCAAAATTAGGGATCAAATTCAAAGCATTTGGCTAGATAAAACTATGAAAAAGCAAAACCCTAATCTGCTCTTGAACTAGCACTACAAAATTTCAGCTCCAAATCCAGATCCGACATCTTGACCTGGTAAGATCTAAATATTTTGTATTTCCATTTGAGGTTCTCAGTTAAGATGTCTCATCACACCAAGCTTAATGAAAATATTGAGGGAGCTGATAACTTCCGAGCCTGGAAGTATAGGATCTCCTTGGTCCTGGAAGAGAATGAGTTGGACTCCTACATCAATGAGGAGGTTCCATTTCCATAGGGAGATGAGGCTAAGGCCTTACACAAGAAGAAGTTGGTTATGGCAAAGAGGATCATTTATGGTTCTATTAAGGATCACCTCATACCACAGGTGTCCTCCCTAAAGACACCTAAATCTATGTTTGATGCCCTAACTAAAGTGTTTGAAGGAAAGAACATAAACCAGAAGATGACCTTGAGGAACCAATTGAAGAATGTGAAGATCCAGAATGTAGAAACCATCCAGTCTTACTTCACAAGGGTTTCTTAGATCAAGGAACAATTGGAAGCAGTAGATGAAGAAGTAGAGAATGCAGAGATTGTGATGACCACCTTGAATGGTCTCCCTAGAACATGGGACTCCTTCATTCAAGGGATCTATGCCAAAAAGAAGTTAGTCAAGTTCAGTAGACTGTGGGAAGAATGCTCTTAAGAAGAAGCTCGGATAGCATCTCGAGAAGAGAAGATGGGAAGTGAATATCAAGCTCTCACAGTACATTCCAAGAAAACCAGATCTAGCCATCACATAAGTAAGTAATCTAATCAAAGGAATAACTTTAGAAAGCCCAGAGATAAATCTAACTTCATTTGCTATACATGTGATGAAAGAGGACACTTTGCTAGAGATTGTCCTAAGAAAAAAAGTAGCTCTCACAAGAAGAAGGGAAACAAGAGAATACATCATGCTCATGTTGTAGAGGATTATGAACCTTCGACAAAGAGAAACAGACAGGATAGTGATGATTCTTCAAATGATGAAGAATACGTTCTGATTTCTGCTCTCACAGGAAATATCACACATGGCAGTAATGATTGGCTTATATACAGTGGTGCTTCCAAGCACATGACAGGATTCAAGGAATCCTTTGTGAAATTATCTAAACATGAATCACCTCACAAGGTGAAACTTGGAGATGACTACCCATATCCAATAAAAGGTAGTGGGGAATCCTCTTATAAGCTAGACTCTGGAAAGTCTATTAAGATGAAAGATGTATTGTTTGTACCTGGACTAAATAAGAACCTTCTCTCCATATCTGCATTAGATGCAAAAGGAATGAGGGTTGCATTTGTAGATGGCCAAGTCCTCAAGTGGCCAAAAGGAAAGTATTTCGATGATGCAGTAGTGATTGGAGAACAAGAAGGAGGACTATACAAATTGAAGGGCCAACCAGAACAAGCTTTGGTTCATGACTCGGTAGAACCAAATGAGCTTTGGCATAGAAGGTTTGCACATGTGCATTATAGAGCACTACCACTTGCAAGAAAAGCTGTTGAAGGTCTCCCAAAAATGCAGACAAAACATGAAGGTGTATGCAAAGGATGTGCGAAAGGGAATAACACAAAGAAGACATTTCCAAGCAGCGAGAGCAAGGCAAAATGAATCTTGGAAATCATCCACTCCGATGTATGCAATCCAATATCATCCAATTCAATAAGCGGGTATGCATACTATCTTTCTTTTATTTATGATTTTTCTAGGAAGACATGGATCTAATTCATGAAGAACAAAGATGAAGTATTCAACAAATTAAAGGAATTCAAAGCCTTGTTTGAGAACCACACTGAAAAGAAGATCAATACTTTTTTATTAGATAATGGCGGATAATTCACATCAGATGAATTCAAAGAGTTTTGCAAAGACTCAGGGATTAAGAGGGAGTTGTCCACTCCATACAATCCACAACAGAATGGGATTGCAGAAAGGAAGAATGGGACTATCATGGAAGCTGCAAGAGAAATGATTCATGATCAAGATATTCCTATGCTTATTTGGGCAGAAGCTGCCAGAACAACGGTGTATGTACAGAACCGTACTCCACACAGAGTACTCAAGAACAAGACTCTTGAAGAAGTATTCTCTGGCAAGAAACTAGAAGTCAGCAATCTCAGAATATTCAGTTGTCCTGTGTACATACACATTCCGGAAGAAAAGAGGATGAAGTTAGATCCTTCAGGAAAGAAGGGTATATTTGTGGGATACTCTGAAAGCTCGAAGGCTTACAGAATATACTTCCCAGGGTTCAAGAAGATTTACATCAACAGAGATGTAACATTTAACAAAGATTCAGCCTACATCAAATGCATGAAGAAACCGACTGAATAACCTAAATAATCAAGAGAGCCCAAAATTCATGACACAATCATGAACGAAGAAATTCAAGAAGAAGATCGAGAATTTGAAGAACCTCAAGAACCTATAGATCCACCTCTAGAGAAGAATCCTCATAAGAGGAAACCTGCTTGGGTACGTGAAATTATCCAAGGTGCAGAAAGATATGGAGCTTTAGAAGAAACACCTAGAGGAAGAAAGAGAACAAGATCTTGCTCTAGTTACGTAGCCTTACTATGTGACATTATTGATAAAGAACCTTCCAACTATGAAGAAGCGGCAGAACGGAAAGAATGGAAGGATGCCATGATCAAAGAGTATCAATCGATCATGAAGAATGATGTTTGGGATGTTGTCCCAAGACCAGAAGGGAAGTCCATTGTAACTTCCAAATGGATCTACAAGATCAAGCATGCCGTAGATGGCAGCATCGAGAAATATAAAGCAAGATTCATGGATGGTGGTTTCTCATAGAAAGAAGGAATAGATTATGAAGAAACCTTTGCACCTGTAGCCAGATACACTTCCATCAGATCAGTACTTGCTTTGGCTGCAGTGATGAAATGGAAGATACACTAGATGGATGTCAAGACTGCTTTCTTGAATGGTGTAGTATAAGAGGAAGTGTATGTGGATCAACCACTCGGTTTTGAGACACATGACAGTGAGTCTCATGTGTGCAGATTGAAGAAAGCCCTGAACGGTTTGAAATAGACACCCATGACATGGTATGGTAGAATTGATGGTTTCCTATCTAGTTTGGGCTTTACCAAGAGTAAAGCAGATTCCAACCTTTACTACAAGGTTGAAGATGGCAACCCAGTGATACTCCTGCTATATGTGGATGATCTGTTTGTAACAAGTATGGATGGGTTGATTGCTGATATGAAGATGAAACTTGCTACTAAGTTTGAAATGAAGGACTTGGGTATGATGCACTATTTCTTAGGCATGGAGGTGTGGTAGAATGCAGATGGAGTCTTCCTTGGACAAGGGAAGTATGCAGTAGAGATTCTGAAGAGATTCGGGATGATGGAATGCAAGGCTATAACCACACCTATGGCATCGAACCAGAATCTATTGAGTGATGCTTCATCAGAAGTGGTTGATGCTACGATGTATCGTCAGATGATTGGGTCATTGATGTACCTGATGAACATGAGACCCGATATTTTCTTTGTTGTGAACACCTTGAGCTACTTTTTGACAGATCCAAGACATGTTCACTTGATTGTTGCAAAGAATATTCTGAGGTACTTGAAGGGTACAGTTGATTATGGTCTCAAGTACGAGGTGAATCAAAAGATTAACCTAGAAGGCTATGTTGATTTAGATTGGGTAGGAAGTGCCATCGATAGGAAGTTCACTTCAGGATGTTGTTTTAGTAGAGGATCAGGTGTGATCCCTTGGTTTAGCAGGAAGCAATCCTGTGTGGCTCTGCGTACAGCTGAAGCAGAGTATGTTGCAGCTTGTTCAACTAGTTGTGAGGCAGTATGGCTGAGGAAGCTACTGTCTGATTTATTTGATCTCCAGATGGATGCTACTTGTATATATTGCAACAACCAGAGTTGTGTGAAGTTGTCAAAGAACCCAATGTTCCATCACAAGTCAAAGCATATCGAGATCAAGTATCACTATATCAGGGATATGGTGCAGAGAGGAGTAGTGAAGCTTTAGTATGTCACGACAGATGAACATATAGCTGATGTATTGACTAGAGTGAAGTTTGAGTACTTTAGGGAGAAGCTTGGTGTTCTCTATATCGAGGTTCCCTCCAAGGGGAAATGATGAGACCTAGAGCCATTCTGACATGGGATAGGATTAAGTTCCTTCCATGGTTAGATGTAAGGGCTGAGCCATTCTATCATGGTGAGAGGATTTAGGTTCCTTCCATGTCAGATGTGAGTGTTGAGCCATTCTGATATGACTGTAGGATTGGTTCCTACATGATCATATGTAAGGGCTAAATGCCATCCTTGGAATGGAGGCACCCAGTCGATTACAAGGAATACTTAATTTGGGACTAAGGGCTGTTTTGATATGACTGCAGGATGTAGTCTTACATGATCAGATGTGAGCGCATGGCCATTCTGATGTGATTGAGGGATGTATCCCACTTTATTAGATATAAGGGATGATTCCATTCTCTAGGAGAATGGAGGCACCTGGTCAGTTGCATGGAATCCTCAGTTTGGGAATGAGACTCCTTTCGATGCGATGTGTTTACACATGGTCGAATGTAAGTGCATAGCCTTTTAGATAGGATGAGGTTGGATATAAGTGCTGATCCATTTTGGCGCGATGTGTTTACACATGGTCAGATGTGAGTGCCATGCCTTTCTGACAAGATGGGGTTGGATGTAAGTGTAGAGCCTTTCCGACAAGATGAGGTCGGATGTAAGTGCTGAGCCATTCTGGCGTGATGTGTTTACACATGGTCAAATGTTAGTGCTGGGCCTTTCTAACAAGATGTGGTCAGATGTGAGTGCTGGGAGTGCCTTTCTGACAAGATGAGGTCAGATGTAAGAGTTGGGTGGGCCATTCCAACTTAAGTGTTAGATATAAGTGCTGATGAAGACCTACATGAAGGGTAGGCCTATAGGGCTGGCTTTGTAGAACTTCATGTGAGGAGAAGAATTGAGATAGCACCATTCTGAGATAGCATTTGATGATGATCCTATTAAATTGAGCACATAGATCTGTAGACAAACACACAACTCACAAAGAATATCTCACAATTTACTCAGCAATTGAAGAATGAAACAGTGCAAAAGGCTTGCAGCTGTGAATGCTTTCATTAATAAAAAAATTAATTAGATATATAATTACAATGAAGTACAATGGCTTTAATAACCACAAGGAATTCGAATCCACATGAGGAAGTTCGAATTGATTAGACTCTACTTGACTGCAGGTAACCAAGACTTGTCTAAATCACTATCAAAGGACCCAGTAGTTAACTATCCTTGTCTAAACCATAACCGGAGTTCATTGGAGCTCTAAAACACAACTCAAGTGTTACATTCAGTGTTGACCAATGGTTAACTGACTGTGGTAGGTGAGAAATGCGCCCCACATGTGTGCAGTCAAGTAAAAATAGTGCTAACTGAATGTGGAGGAATTGAACTGAAAGTAACTGACTCCTAACTTAGCTTGACTAGTTATTAACTGAAGTGAACTGACCTTGGTTGGTTTCGGCACTCCCAGTGGCTTCCTAAATTGTAGGGATTGATCTAGGAGGCTCCTAAAATTATGCAATCAAGTGCAATAAGTGGCAGTGAGCCTCAATTAGTGTTCCCCACACTTTAGTAACTGAAACATGTGCCCCAATTAGGTCAAGTTTACCCAATGGTGCTAATGACTATAAATAGACTGCATGGACTCCTGATTTAGACATGACTCCCGATTTAGACATATGACCAAATTTGGACAAGGGAGGATTAATAATCCTAATAGATCCAGACTTGATGATGATCCAGATCAAATGATGATCCAAACTTGATGATGATCCAGATCAAGTGATGATCTAGATGTGATGATGATCCAACAGTGATGATCTAGTAGTGGTGATGATCCATATCCTGAGACGAAGAAGAATTAAAGAAGAAGAAGATGACTTAGAAGAAGACTTGAAGACTCGAAGACTCAAAGATGAAGAAGATGAAGAAGACAAAGAAGACTTGAAGATGAAGATGATGAGATGATCCAGTCAATACAGAGAAGAAAACCAGTGCTAAAAATTGTGTTGAAAGAATACCTTCCTAGTTAAGAGGGAGTGTTGATGTATTTGTAACTTCAGAATGGATTCACTTATGTATCTTATGTCTTGTACCCCGATGTTTATTCCGGGATGTGTATGTAATGTAGATGAGTCATGTCATGCCCCGATGTGCCGATTTAGAGGATCTATAATGTAAATAAGTCATGTCAAGTCATTGTGGGTAACCCTCCTATTGATCAAGGGTTAAAGTGCCCGCAGTTCCAGGGAACTAGGGCTATTAGACTCACCTAGTGAAGTCGGCCCTAGTTGGGTTTAGTCAAGTCAAGAATTAGTATAAAAAGAGAGCTAGCCTCTCTATTTTATACACACTCACTTACACTCAGTTGTAGTGCATAGTTGAAGAAGAAGAAGACACTAGGGCTAGGAAGAAAGAGGTTACTCCTATCGGGAGATCGTCTTACTTTTTTGGGATTTTCTATTTGGTGCTGATTCTATCTCTGAGGAAGTTGCAGGGTTTTCTCCATTTATGGTTTCCCCAGGGAAAAAAACTGTGTTCATTGTCTCTTGTGTTTGATTGCTGTGCTTGTTATTCTCTCAGTTAAAGATCCTAATATAATGCTAGCTTAATGTTAAAAATCTAACAGTACCCCTATATCAAGCTGATTTGAGTGACTAGTCAAAAAATTAAGTTGTAAGGCTTCACAATTAGAACCTGTCATCATTTTTGTGAGTGCTTGTCCTTTTAACAGTTTGGTAGGTCTAGTTTCTATATCATACTCCAATAGAACAACAATCCATTTTTCTCTTTTCCCTTTTGGATTTGGCTGTGTGACAATACTCTTCACCACATTACTTGGAACATAAGCAACATATGTGAATGAAGAACATAAACCCTAAAGTATTTCAAAGATTTTATTAGTGCATATGCCCGCTTTTCCATGATATCATATTTCAATTCTCCATCACATAATACCTTAATGAAGAAAGCTATGGGGTGTTCAACATTTTGGTTATTCTTCTATAATAAAACTCCAACAATAGTATGTTCTGAAGCATAAGAAAAAATTAGAAAATATTTATTGAAATCTAGACTCACTAGCACTGGGGATACTGTAATGGCTTGTTTAATCTCCCTAAAATATTTCATTGCATCTATAGTCAACTTTATCTCATTCTCCTTCTTCAGCATGTCGGTAATATTCCTCAATATTTCAGCAAAACTGGGAATAAACCTCCTCAAGAAATTTACCTGAACAATGAAAGATTGTACTTATTTTTTACTTCTTGGTTATTCAACCTTCAGAATTGAACTGACTCGTTCTGGATCTATTTTGATACCATCCTTCGAAATAATATGCCCTAGCAATTTACCTTCTTCCAATGAAGAATTAGATTTTCTAGGATTTAATGATATACCATATTTCCTTTGCTTCAGAAAAAATTTCTCCAAATGCTTGATATGTTCCTTTCTAGATCTAGAATATATAGTGATATCATCCATATAAAGTACCACAAATTTATATTTTTCTTCTGCAAAAGCAATGTCCATAACATGATAAAAAGTAGCTTTTGCATTCATCAAACCAAAAGGCATTTTGGCATACGTGACTGTACCCCATGGTGTGGTAAACATAGTATTTTATTGGTCTTCAGGAAACACTTTGATTTGGTTATAGCCTAAGAAACCATTCATAGTAGAAATCCTTTCATATCCTACCACCTTTTGTAGAATATGATCCATCTTTGGCATTGGGTAGTTGTCCTTCAACGAGAATTTGTTAACATTTCTGAAATCCACGCAAAGCCTGATTTCACCGTTCTATTTCTTGATAGGAACCAAATTATCAACCCATTGGAAAATCTCAGAGTCACGATAATCTTAGCATTGAATAATTTTTTAATTTCTTTCTCAATAACAGGAAACAACATTGGATTCATTCTTCTCATTTTTTGTTTGAAAGGTTTTTCACCAGGTTTAATTGGAATGGTATGTTGTATGATATAAGTATCATACTCATTGAGATCTTCATAACTCCAGGAAAACACGTCAGTGTAATTTTTCATCAAGTTGATATATTCTTCTTTTTCCTTAACAGGAAGATTCTTGGATAGTTTTACAATCCGTAGAGTTTCTTCAGTACCTATGTTTTTGTCTTCGACAACATTATCAATAGGCTTCACTTTTGGATTTTTTGCAACATCATTATGGTCAAAACGCTTCTCTAAGGGAATCAAACCTTTTGGGATAAAATTTCTCTTTAACAGAATTATGTCCTTTACCCCTAGTGTGTTTTTCAACTTTTTCATCTTCACTCTATTCATCATCTTGGAAGTTCTCAAAATTATCATTTTTATTGTCAATATGAGTATTTACAAATTCACTAGACAACTCTAAAAATATTTTTATTTGCATATCATCTTCAAATACTTTTCAGTATTTGGAATTGTCTGGTACAGAGGGTCTATTCACAAATTCAACTTTTTTCTAGGAATACATGGGATTTTTAAACTTACCAGCAGCGACAACCAAATAATCATCTACCATGTTTTCAATCCTAGGAATTACTCTAATTTTGTGCTCTGTAAAATAATTTTCAAACATATCCCATACCTCATTCCTATAAGCCCTCATTTTGGGATGTTTGGTATGATAACTGTCATTCACCTGGTTTATTACAACCTCTGAATCTCTACAGATGTGTACCCTCTTTTCTCCCATATACTTTAAAGCATTCAATCCTAGTAATAAAGCTTCATATTTGGCCACGTTATTTGTACACTCAAAAGTTAACTTAAATGGTAGAGATTTAAAATACTTGATAGGAGAAATAATATATACACTAGAACCGACACCAATGTTGGACATAGACCCATCAAAATACATTGTCCAAAGTCCTTCTTCTTTTTGTTTTTGTTCCAAATCCTCTCGCCTTTTTGCAAACTCTTCATCCTCCTTAAATTCAATTTGTACAAGAATTTCAGGATCACAGGGAGGACCATCATTAAAGAAAATGGAAGATGCTAAATCAGTGTCAACAACATGGATATGATGATTATCTAGATTTTCTTGGTTTCTAACTACATAAGCTGATCTCTTCTCATTGTATAACTTTTTGTTCCCACCAAACACATGAATAGTAGCATAAGACATATCCATTTGCAAACTTCCTTTCAATTTAGAAGTCCAAGACCTTGACAACAGTATACCAAATTTATGAGGAATGTCTGCTACACCAACATCCATTACCACAGCCTTAGATGAAATTTTTGTCAAATTTACCACCATATCCTTAATCGATCAAAGACACTTCACCTTCCTAGAATCAAAATAATATAAATCTTATATGGTGTAGTAACTTCCAGTCCCAAAATTTCTACCACCCCCTTGGGAATTAAATTATGAGATGCACCAAATTCTAACATAGCATTGTGAAAAATCATATCATGTATATTTAAACTTATCTAAAAAGGAGGAACCTCATCATCATCCATATTTTCAATTTTTGACCCAAAGACAATGGTAGGAGCATCATCTGTCACCTCTAGGATATCTGGTTGAAATTATCCTTGATTCCTGACCATATCTATTATTTTATCTCTGTATTCCCTGTTTCTCAACAATTCATTGAAGGGAATGGAAATGTTCAGTTTTCAAAGTTCTGTTCGTAAATTAAAAGTTGAAACATCTTTTTCTACATCCACCAGTGCTGGTTGTTTCACTTCTTTTATTTTTTCTATTTTATTTTCTGATTCTTTATACACAATGGGTTCTTTTTGTTTTTCATTTTTCTTTTATGTATTATGTTGGATAATAGAAGGCTATTTTTGATTAAATCTTCCTTTATTTACATTAACATCTCTATTTCTCAATTTAATCTTTCTCTGGACATCATCTATAGCATGTAAATATCCTCTTTGGTACTGCTCTGACTCCTCAAAATCATTATTGTCATCCTCCTGAGCAAACATATTATGCTCTTCCTTAGTGAGGTATATTTCAGAATCCAAATCACCAAAATGGTGAATTCAATATTCAATAGGATAAACCTCTTCTTCATATGTAACGTAATTCTAAGGAAAAGGTGGTCGTATTTGCTGATCATCTAGATTTCTAGGATTCCTCATATCTCTCAGTCTATTTTGTGGAAGTGGGGGAGGATTTGGCCTTCTCAAGTTTGGGTTTCTGATTTGAAGTTCAGTATGTTCTCTATTTAATGGTATATTATCCATAGTCACCCTATCCATCAATCTCTCCATTGTCTTCATCATTTCGAATTTAGCATCATTAGGAGAAGAGGAAGCAAAAGTAGAAGGAATATTTTATTCTCTAACTTTCCTTTGATCTATTTCTACTTTTTGATTTATCTTTCCACTTGCCATCATATTAGCCTCCACTTCTAAAGCATCTTTAAACACAACATGAAGACTAATTGATTTTCTCTTTCTCAATAATAATGCAAAATCACTGTAAAAGGAATCCACATAATGAAGTTCTGCAGTGCCTACTAGGGGTTTAATAACAGCAGGAATAGAGTTATACACCCTCATAAAACGGCTAGAAAACTCATGGACAGATTCAAAATTTCCTTTATTGAGATTATTATATTGAGAAAGAACCTGTAATGGAATTTTCTTGTCATCCCATCTTTCTAAGAATGAATTTTGGAAATCTTCAAATGTGAGAATAGATCTAGCAGGTAAATCCCTAAACCACTTCTTTGCCTCTTCGGACAAACTCTATGCAAACAACCTCATTTTAACATCATCATCATAAACCTCCTCCAAGTCAATAAAATCATCAAATCTATCAACATGATGTCTTGCTATAAAATTCCCCTCTCCATCATAAAAGGAAATTCTTTGGGCGTAATTTTGAGGAAGGTCATGCAATACAATAGGTAAGGCCAAAGGAGAAAACCTATCTGCCATTGGTATAGGTGGATTTGGAACAAAAGGAGGAGCTTGAAAGGATGGAGGGGTTTGAACAATTTGTGGGATATAAGGTTGTAGATTTTGAACAACAAGGTTTCTTTCTTCAACCTTTATAGAATGTTGAAGGTTTTACCAAAGAGAATCAAGTAGATGTGATTCTAGTCTACTGGGATTAATTTGTGCATCCTTCAAATCAGATTCAGATTTTGATTTTAACAATAATCTTTCAAAATTTGTTTCCCACCCAAAATCCTGAATGCTATGAAACTCTTGAGAAGATGATGCACCAAATTGAGAAATATTTATTTTTTCTTTACCCCTACTTCTAAACAATATTTCTGGGGTTTCCATAGTTTGAAATATATCAGTATCAGGATTAAATCATGTATGTGACCTCCTAGAAGCCAAGATTCCTTTTGAAATATTGCTCAAAATGAATGTGGAGTCGCCAGGGAAAATGTACAACCTTTTTTAAATACAAAAATCTCTGTTTTTCCACATAAATCCTTTCTTCTTGGAATCTTGTAGTCTTTGCCGTCTATACTAGGGATGATTTGCACTCTCGTTCCTCAGCAATGACGCCAATTTGTTATTACTCAAAATTTACCTCAGGTTGTGGAATGCAATCTCAAGGTAACAACAGAACCACTTTAAGAAAGAAAGTTGACTTCTTTCTTTCCAGGGAGGGATCTCTCACTGATTTATTTTAAGGAGGCTAGATGTGTAAAATAAAATAAAGATTCAGATTATGTTGTTGGTTGAAACAAGACAAATAATCATTGGGATATGGATTTGAAATATATGATTATGAAACACAAGGATGTTTACATATAAATTAAACAAAGGAAAGAAATTTACTCAGTTACAGAAAAAAGATGATTGTTTGGTGATAGGAAAGAAACAAGAACAGTCCATTAATATAGAGCACCATCAGATGAATTCTTCATTAATTTTAGTTGAAACATTTGGGGATATATGAAATAACAGCCAGAGTATGAATTCTGAACCATTACACACTCATTTCAGATATGAAGGAATACATAATGAAAGATAAACACAAGAAAACATTCACAGAGAGAGGAAAGTACAGACTGTAATAAGAAATAACACATGAATCTTTGATGAAAGGCAAACATTCTACTCTGCAATTTTATTAATGATAGGTATCAAAATACATAACTCAAAATCTCACGGGTTCCAACCTTTTTTCCATACAACTTACAGGTTCTTATACATTTTCTCCATGAGCTGAAAATATAACTAACTGCTAAAAATAGGCACAAACGCCTTTACATATGTTAATCGACACTTCTTAAATAATAACAACTTCTAGAAAATAAAATAGTTCCTAATAACTACTCTTTTGCTTTCAATGCTCCATGATTTTCCAGGTCTTCAAGTGTGCAACATGTATTTGGTTCTCCCGAACTTTTCTATTGTTTTCCACTGGTCTGGAGGTGGTAGTTCTAGAGTGGACATCTCCTTATCCAACATATGCAATTCAATATGGTCCCGGTAAGAATAATTTTGTATATGTGCACAAGGATCTTTAAAAGAAAAAATATTTCAAATTCATCAGCCAATTTATGAACAATCGTCTTGCTAGATAGTGATTGGTTCATGTCAGCGAAATTGGCATGATCTAATCTGCATTCGATCAACTATTCATGGTATTCCTTTTGAGTCAGGATTGCACCCTTTTCTTCCCATAAAAATTGGAGTCCTTTCTTAAATAAATGTATAAACCTATCAATGAAAATATTTACCAAATGTGCCATAATGTCAAATTTGGCTTGAACTGTGTCTATGTTCGACTACATAGGGTACTCCCAAAAGACTGAACACCTTTAGATACCGCTTCACACAAACAGATCACAAATCAACACATCAATGTTTGTCACGTGGTTAAAACCCTCAAGAGAGAAACAGTCCATGACCCCAGCCAAATAGCTACTTCGAGCAATTTATTATGCAAAAGAAAGAAAGTTACATGATCTTCTCATAATCGATCAACTAGCCAAGGACCCTCTATGCTCTTTAAATAGAGATCACAGACCAATCGGGTGTTAAGCCACGGATCAACGGTAGGTATTATCTAAGAGAAGTTGAACCGTCAGATCACTCTATGTGTAGAACATATCGTTACCGTTGGATTAGAATATTTACAAATGCATACTAATGCATACTAAAGAAACACACTTTTACCTAACAGATATATTACACAAGTTCTTAACTAACTCCTCAGTGTCTAAATATCCTAACAGTCTAAATGGTGATACTTATTCACTACCTTCCTGGCCCAGGTCATGATTGATACTCTGTCCTTGATATTGGCCTTTTTCAAATCATCCTCTAACAAAGCATTCAAAAATTTTATGGAATTATTGGCATAGTCAACTATTTTTTTTTTCAATTTCTCCCTGGATACTACCATAATCCTCTTGGATGAATAAATTACCACTTCTTTATCCAATACATAGTCCAGGTATGGGTCTGAAATTATTTGCTTATGCAATGATAACATCCCAAATGAGATGATTTTCACCTTGCACTATTTGTTGACCTATTGCTTGTTTTATAAGTTTATCATTTTTGGTTTTCAATTCCTAGCATTTGGCTTCCCAAGATTGAGATTTGGCTTCCCAATTTTTTCTCTTTGTAATGCCAAGTTCTCCAGGTTTTTGTTTTGATTTTTTGATAGTTAGTTGTATATCTTTCAGGCTAACTTGTGACATAGCCTAGACAATATTTTTCTCACTGGATTCAGCTGTAGGAGGGACAATTCTCAATTCTAATTCTTTTTCCTTGTCTTGTAATTCTTTTTCTCTCTCCTGCAGCTTCTTTTCCATTTCATAACATTTTCCTTTCATGTATTTCTCACTTTATACCACCAAATTCATGTAATTCTTCCACTATTTCTCTTTATCAATAAATTTTGAACAATTTAGCCTTGCAATCAGTCAGCTCATTATTCATTCTTTCCTTTTCATTCTCTATTTCACCCAATTCAGGTCCATGTATCAGTTGTGTAGCAGGTATTTTTAGTTTCTTTTTCAACAATTGGATATCATTCTCCTTTTCATTTAAGAACTTCTGTATCCCTTCTCCCTTGTCATCTTGGCCCTAAATAGTGAGTAGATTTGTGTGTAACTTCTTTATTTGTGACTGATGGTATTTATTCTCCACCTTTTCTTGTCTCAACTGATTTTCAATTTTGCTTTTAGTAGTATGCAACTTTAATAATTTCAAAGTAGCTTTCAACAAATCAGTGAACAAAATATCCCCTGTTTGCTTGTGTAAATGTATCATGTCAGGAATAGGGTTATCTTCCAATTTCATGTTCATTTTGACAACTCTATTATGGTTTTCCAAGGCCAAGTTTAGAGTATTCTGGGCATAATCTCTAATAGAAACAAGTGTCACATATTGATTACATATTTTTCTTACCTCTGAATACAAATTTAGAGTTTCGTTTGAAGTCATATATTTGGTTTCTTTATATTTCTCCAACAATTCCATCTTGTTCTTGAATTGAGACGTAGAGTTAGCTGGCGTGTCAACAAATGTATACTCCTTCACCTCAAAAGTAGGCCCTATTACTTTTTTCTTTTTCTTTTCTTTATCTTCTTCTGTAGTCTGGACCAATTGTCCTTCTGCTTCAGCTTTCTACTTCTTAGGAGTTCTGGCAGTGTCCTCCTCTTCAATATCCATTGCATATGAAAAATATCACTTGTTGGTCCTTTCTGAATGACTGGCCAAAGGTGTGATGTTCTCACCTCCTGAAATTAACTTGAAAATTTCAGGAAACAATGAAGAAATCTCTCTTACAAAAGAATTTGAATCCTCTTGCATATGAATATATTTTGGAGTTTCTTTTGGATAATCAGACCAATTAGTAGCATCTGCTAATCCAACAATTTCTTCATGTTCAAAATGATTTCTTTTCAGATATTTTCTTCTATTTTAAATAAGGCATGATGAGTATCATAATTTACAATAGGTTCTGTTAAAAATCCCATCTCTTTAAGCAAAATATCGATCATTGGAGAGGTAACTTTTATTTTTGATGGTAAATGGGCCTAAAGCCCATGGATACTTGATTTCAATAGACTTCTTTAAATTTAAGAAGTGCTTAGTCTCCACTATTAGATTTTGTCTGATGAATTCCATGGAGAACACTCTAGGAGCCATGAAGGTAGGAGACATATAAGGTGGGTGAACAAATCTATACAACCTGATTATTGTTCCTTACTCAAATAGGAGCTAATATCCTATACTTTTATTTGTAGAAAGCTACAACATATTCCTCATTTCCCACAGTACCCTGGGAAGCTTCGTTTGAAAAATAACATTATACACTTCTGACATGAGGAAGTTCATAATATTGGTGTAATCTTTGTTCATTTCCTCTGTCAATACCATCTCTGGTAGCTATATATTTTCTTCATTTAAGGAGAGAAACATTTTCAATAAGTAAGACTGAAATCTAAATGTATTCGTCTTGTGTAAATCCATTAACTGAGAATGAATGATCTCAGCTAAGAATTCATCAAACTTAAGGCATGAAACTTATACTGACTGATTGGACTCATCAGAATCGACTGGAGAAGTACTCAAGACAAATGGTAGCCTCGTGAGAGGCTCAATAATGTACTTGTCCATGTCTAAACCTAAGAAATGACTCAACAAGGTTATAGCGCACTGGGTATCTTCATTGAAAAGGGCGACATAGCCTAGAAATGGTTGGTTTAATGGTTCAAAGCCATAAAGCTTCCTGACTGGCATTAATTGCGTCTTGATATTCTACTTCTGTTGAGGAAAGAGCAAGATCTTGTTGTTTCTTACAAGCCCAAGTGATAGGTCCAGATCCCAGGCTAAAAACATAACCTGCAGTAGACTTTTGATCATCCGGATCGCTAGCCCAATCTGAATCAGTGAAACCAACCAACAAAGGTTTCTCCCCTGTACTGTAATGAATCCCAAACTGAATTGTACCTCGAATATATCGAAGTATTCATTTTGCTGCTTTCTAGTGACTTTCATGAGGTGTTTTCATATAACAAGCAACACAACCAACGACAAAGGAAAGGTCAGGACAAGAATGAGTAAAGTATGAAAGACTACCAACAAGCTGACGATACAAGGTGGCATCTACTTCGAGGGAAGTATAAGTGGAAAAAACTTTGACTCTAGACTAGAAGGGAGAAGGGGCTGGTTTACAATCTTCCATGTGGAAGTGACTAAGAAGGTCACAAACATACTTAGACTGGGAAAGAAAGATTCCTTCTTTGGTTTGCAAGACTTGGAGACCAAGAAAATAATGCAAATGTCCTAAGTCTGACATTTCAAAATTTTGCTTAAGACTGGATTTCACATGGGTTATAAGGTTAGGGTCACTACCAGTAAGGATAAGATCATCAACATAAATAAAAAGTATGATGAGATGGTTTCCTACTTTCTTGGTATAGACATTGGGGTCAGAATGGCATCTAGAAAAACCAGTGTCAAGGAGAAAGCTATCCATTTTGGCATACCAAGCTATAGGATCTTGCTTAAGGCCATATAAAGATTTCTTAAGGAGACAAACAAGGCTAGAGTTATTCTGAACATATCCAAGACGTTGTTCCATGTAAATTTCCTCATATAAATCACCATGTAAGAAGGCAGACTTGACATCCATTTGATGGAATTCCCAGTTATGTAAGGATACAAGGGGAAGAGCAAGGTGGATGGAGTTCATTTTTGATACAGGGGCAAAGGTTTCATTGTAGTCAATCCCTTCAACTTGGGAAAAACCTTTGGCAACTAACCTTGCCTTAAGTCTTTCAACACTTCCATCTGATGCATACTTAGTTCTGTAGACCCATTTACATCTGACAAGTTTTCTTCCTTTTGGAAGAGGAACAAGATCCCAAGTATTGTTTGCCATTAAGGAATGACATTCTTCATCCATAGCTGCATCCTAATATGGATTTCCTGAAGATTTTGCAAAAGTTTCTGGATCATGATTCTCGAAAACTTGAGCCAAAAGAGAAGAGGCTCACTGAAACTGAGAATGTATTCGATGTTGATCTCTAGGATCACCGGTAAGATCACCAACTGCTTCACATGTTGAACGGACCCATTGAGGAAGTATTGGTGCTGGTGCAATTGGAGGAACATGAGTAGGCGAAGGTGGATTTTCACCCTCACTATCATCATCAGAAACTGGAGTTGGAAACCTATCAAGGAAGCTAGAAGAAGAAGAAGAAGAAGGCACAATCATTGAATCAGGCTCGCAGGCCAAAGATGGCACACCCGCCAAGTTAGGCTCACAGGCCAAGATATTTTCATCAAATTTAACATCTCTTCTAATGATTATATCATGAGAATGTGGTTGAAGAAGTCTATAACCTTTTACATGTTTAGAGTATCCAACAAATATGCACTTTTCACTTTTAGGCTGCAATGCTTTCCATTTTTCATCTGGAATGTGAGCCCATGCTTTACAACCAAACACATGAAAGTGACTTACATCTGGTTTAATTTTACTCCATGCTTCTTCCAATGTTATACCCTATAAAACTTTAGTGGGTGTGTGATTAACTATTTAATTTGCACAATTTATGGCCTCAGCCCAATATTGAAGACTTAGTCCCTTAGATTGGATCATACAATTAGCCATTTCTTTTAAAGTTCGGTTCTTCCTTTCAACTACACCATTTTGTTGTGGTGTATATGGAACAGTGTGCTGTTGTTGGATTCCTTGTTCAGTGCAAAAAGTAGTGAAATTATTGTTAACATATTCTCCTCCATTGTCAGATATTAACTTAATAATTTGATGACCAGATTGTTTTTCAACAAGATCCTTGTAGGCTAAGAACATGTTAAATACTTCGCTCTTAAGTTTTAGGAAGTAAAACCAAGTGCGTCTGGAGTAGTCATCAATGAAAGTTAAGAAATATTCGAAACCAGAAAAGGAAGCAGATGGAAGAGGGCCACACAAGTCACTATGCACAAGCTCCAAGGGAACCGAGGCATGCCAAGAGGCACGTTTGTCAAAACTGTCCCGATGATGTTTTCCAAGTACACAACTAGAACAAACACCATCCTTGCAAGATACCAGTGGAAGACCAGTCACCATATTGTCTTTACATAGTTGTTGCAATAAGCGATAATTTAAGTGACCAAATTGCTCATGCCAAAGCTTGCTCAAGTTATCACTATGAGCAACAAAAAATGAAGGAAAAGGTGATGACCCAAAGTTGTTAAATTTGTACAACCTGGTAATATCATCAACAATTCCAGTAGCAAGGATATTTTGAGTATTTTTAAAATTCTTGATTACAACTTGGTGAGGTGTAAATGTCACAGTTTTACCTTCACTTGAATGAGTAATTTGATATACTGATAACAAATTGTAGGAAATTTTTGGAACACATAATACATCACTAAAATGACCATTTTCTCCTGGAACTGTTCCAGATCCTACAACACTTAGAGATCTATCATCACCAACAAATATTTGTTTGGTGTTACATTCGTGCATAGTAGAAAACATGGCTTTATCCTTAGCCATATGATAAGATGCTCCAGAATCAATGAGCCATTCAATTGAAGTAGAAGAAGAAGATGCAGTATAAGAGTAACTAGAAGCACAAATTGCATGTCCGTGAGAGTTAGATTCTGAAGACGAATCTAGGATGATGTGGTGCTTCTTCATTGCTCCTTCCAAGGCTGCCATCTTCTTAAAACACTTATATTCATCATGATTATCTTTCCCACAAAAATTGCAATGACGCTCAGTATTCTTTCCTTTTTGCTTGGATCCTTTGTCATTTTTTAAAGAAGGAGCTAAATGAGAGGGTTTGGGACCCTTGTTGTTTTGCTTATTATTGCAAAAAATTTGTTTCTTGGGAGGCTTGGACTTTTCTTTCTATTGGGACAACAAGGATTTCCTAGATGTATCTGCATTGTTAATTATTCCAAGATGAATGAGCTTATCTTGCTCTCTAATTAAGGAATCACAAAAGGATTCAAGGATAGGCTCTTGATAGCTAGTTGCAGTCAAGAATTCTTTCATGGAGTAGAATGTAGATACAAAAGCAGAATATGTAGGTCCAAGTTTGGAAATAATATGATAAATACATTGTTTGTATTCTTTCTTAATCTTGCATTCTGCACATAAGAGTCTAAGATTT